>ML810419.1:22615-59349 GCA_009831015.1 Picea engelmannii
TGGAAAGGTATCGTCGAGGAGATTCATTTTGGGGGCTCAATCATGCCTTTGGCTATCATTGAGAACCTCGATCTTGAAAAACCTTCATTTAGGCCCTCAAAATGGCCCCGGAAGTTAAAACCTGCTAAAAATAGTAAATTGCCCAAAATGGCCAGAAAACTGTTTTGAGCCATTTGGAAAAGGTGGGTGGCCCCCGATATCCACCTGGATCATTAATGGCATCAATCTACAGGTTACATAGTTAATTTTGGCCTAGGAGGCCGAACTTCATGTTTTAATGGTGTCCGAGTTAGAAAATCGACGACCTAGATCATTCCAACACTAGGAATCGACGACCAATATTAATTCTGGAATGAGTAAAAAGTTTCAAGTGCATCGACGGAAAAAATTTAGAGAAATTATAAAATTTTCAAAAAAAATTATCATTTCGAATTTTTTGAAATTTTTTATACAGTGATGACATGGACTAATAGAGTCCATGGTGGCAGGAGGTAGGGTCACCGAGCAAAGTTTGGTGAATCTACGGTTGAGATCACCCCAATCTTGAATATTGATGGTCCATATCCAACATGGGTTTGGAAAGAAAGAACCTAAGTCAATAGTTTTGTGGGAGAAATCTCGCGAGAGTAAGCTTGTCAGTTGTGGGTCGCTAGAAAAACTCAATGCCATGCCACTTGAAAAGGCCATGTGGAAAGGCCCGTAGGCGGGAAAAATTCCACGGGAGAAAGCTTGCGGGCATGAGAAAGTCTACAAGAGAAGGTTCGTGGGTGGGAAAATGTCCATGAGAGAATGTTCACAAGCGGGAGAAAGTCTGCAGGAGGAAGGTCTAGAGGAGAAGGTCCTTGGGAGGAGGTTTGTGGGAATAAGCTCACAGGGAGAAGTTCGCGAGAGAGGTCCATGGGGGAAGAGTGTCAAGGTAAAGTCTGTGATGGTTGAGCCCGATAGTCTTGCGGGTTGAGGACAAAATCTTAAAGTATGCAACTTAACCTTTTCGGGAAGAAATTCCATGAAGAAGAGTCTGCAAGGCTTTCCATAAAACCTTATAACATGTTATTTTGACTTTCTGATGGGAAGAACCTACAAAGGAGAATCTGACAGGCTTACGAGAGGTTTGGTTGATGGCTGTGGAGAATATTGACAGATGATGACATGGTTGAATGAAAGGATGACACGTGGACTCAACAAACACGTGCCATACCATGTCCTTCGAATTTCCCAGGGTCAGGCGTGGGTCGATTTGTTAGATTGTTATAGCATTAAATCAATCATTTTCTACGAAATTTTCCAGTGTTTGAAGGNATGTTTTCAGGTAGTCCAAATCGAGACAAATATGTGTACATTGGAAACACATAGTCTTTGCTACTTAAAATGAAAGAGTTCATTGAAAGTTTTTCAACGAGATATATAGATCACAAAATAGAGCTAGTATGAGGAAGTTACAATTGAAACAATACAAGGTATAGTTCGGCATCAATTTACTTCCATAGGGAAAACTCCTTGCTTTGAAGTCAGTTTAGGGCATAGGAGTAGTATGTAGAAATCCCATGGACCATAGAAGACAACCATGAAGCCATATTTGGAATCTGGTTACCTGACACTATACAGGATCAAAGAGAAGACACATGTAGTAGTAAGGGAAAAAAATGAGAAAATAGTTAAAACTTCCACAGACCATAACTTTCATCCCATAGCTCATATTTGGAAAAAATAACAGTCATTGAAAAGGTATTGAGGAGGAGAAGCCATCTATCAACCCCAAAAATAGATCCGAGTAGTAGAAGTTACAGTCAACTTAAAAGAATATGATTGGTGGCATTAAAGAGCAGAAAATTTATGCATTCTTTTTTCAAAAATGTGTATATATATTAATTTCTAATAGAAATTTTATTTCATGCACATTTTCTTGCAAAATTTAGAGGTACAGGAGGGAATTTTGGTTCCTGTATGAGAACTACAGTCATGGAGGATTCCCAAGGGTCCTACAACCACGAAGAGGAAATCAAAGGGCTACATGTCAATATGAGAAATGTTGAGACATAGCCTAATGGAAAAGAGGCATGCATGAGCCTGTAACTATGAGAATCCTACAAAGAAAAGTGCAGAGTTATAGGGAAGATAATGAGAATATTATAAAAGCTCAGGAGGAATATAATAGAGCCTGAATATGCTACAGGGGTAAGCCAATAAAGAATCTTGCACAAAGCAAGTAGCTAGTGCTAGACAAGTGACAACATCCAAATCTCATAGCATAAGGGATGATCATGGGAATGTCAGACAATAAAAAAGTATGAGCATGCATAATCATTTCCTAGAGAGATCCACTAGAAGATCTTGAGCAAGCTTAGGGCCAAGGAGCAACCCATGTGTCTCTCCTATTAGGAGGCAGAGGAGAAGGCTTGAGGCATATATCTTACAAGGCGAACTTAGGAAAATCAAGCCACCAAATTTTAATGGTGACCATATAAAGGGAGAAGAGTCTAAAGCATGGCTATTGGAAATGAAGAATCAATATTCCCAGATGCATGATTACCCATCAAGGGTAGAAGCAAGAATTGTAACTTACCACTTGCAGGAAAATGAAGTTGTGTTGGGATTAGCTTAAGCAAGCCAAGCACCTTGATAAGAAGAAGGTCTCAAGGAGGAAGTTCAAAGGATATTTCCAAGAGAAACATTTGTCAGAGCCCTACTATGAAAGGAAGATGGAAGAGTTCTTTGAACTCAAATTGAGAAGTATGACAATGGATGAATATGAGAAGAGGTTCTTTGATCTATTGAAGTATCTTGGCTTCATAAATGATGAGAAGGTAAAAATCCAAAGGTTTTTGACTGGGTTACCCTCTTTCTACAGTGATAAGATACACTATTATAACCCTAGGACTTTGGAGGATGTTGTAAGGAGAGAAAAAAATCTTTATGAACAGAGCAAAGGAAGGCCAATATTCCAAAAATATTGAAATGGCAAGATAAAATGAAAGAGGGATCAAATGTAGAAGGGTTTTAAGCCACCCTTTTTCAAGAGAAACTCATAAGAAAATCAACAAGGAACATCAACCCAAAATGAGCCTAGGATGGAAGATTCATTTGGGAAAAGGCCAATATAGCAGCTTGTACAATGTTGGGATGTGATGGAAATCACTTATATAGGGAATGCCCTCACAAGGGATAAATAATGAGGATTGTCAACAACATTCAAGAGGCTGAAATAGTTGAATACATGGGAGGAAACATGCTAAGGATTTATGTATCCTTGGACAATAAGCAAGAAGAATATAAATCCCCCATGATTGAAGTGGAAGGTAAGATTGATAATCATCTCATAACAATTTTAATTGATTCTGGAGCTAGTTATAGTTACATAAAATCTGACATTGTTGAAATATCTCACTTACAAATAAGTAAGAATAAGAAATATTGGTTAGTTCAATTGACCACAAGGGATAAAAGGAAAATCAATGAGCTATTTAAAGATTTCCCAATAAACATGAATGGACTCAACACAAAGGCATATGTGAATATCATATCGTTGGGTTCATATGAATGTCTAATTGGAATGGATTGATTGGAAAACATTCATGATGTCCTATACTATTACAACAATAAAATCACTTGTCTTGATGAGGTAGGGAAACAATACAAGGTTTGTGGTATTCCACGAGTTGTAGCTATTAGAGAAATTTCAGTGATGCAATTGTAAAATATTTTTCGGAGGGGATGCCATATTTTTTCATCCCATATGAAAGAGGCAACCAAAGATAAAGTGACAAGCATTGAAGACCATCCAATAGTCTTGAAGGATTTTTGAGATTTTTTTGGGGAAATCCCAGGACTGCCACCAAAGAGAGACATTGATTTCTCTATTGATTTGGTGCCAGGAAATGCTCCAGTGTCCAAGACACCTTATAGAATGGGCACACTAGAATTGAAATATTTGTGGATGCAACTCAAATAGATATTAAAGAAGGGGTATATACGCCCAAGTGTGTCATCTTGGGGAGCCCCAATGATTTTTTTGAAGAATAAATATGGAAAATTAAGGTTGTGTATTGATTTTAGATAGTTGAATAAGGTCACCATACAAAATAAATATCTCTTTCCAAGGATTGATGATGTATTTTATCCGTTGAAAGGTGGAAGACTATTTTCCAAGATCGAATTGAGATCAAATTATCACCAAGTGATAATCAAGAAAAAAACATATTAACAAGACGACATTTAGGACAAGATATGGACATTATGAATTTACGGTAGTGCCATGTGGGCTATCAAATGCCCTAGTTGTTTTCATGTTCCTGATGAATGGAATGTTCAGGGAATACCTGGACAAGTTTATGATTGTGTTCCTGGATGATATACTCATCTATTCAAAGACAAAAGAAGAACATGAGCAACATTTGAGAATGGTGCTAAAAGTTTTAAGAGAGAAAAAAATGCATAATTAAGTTCATATTTTATCAATATAAGATTCATTACTTGAGGCACATTATTTTAGCATATGGGATAACAGTTGATTTCGAGAAAATAGAGGCCATTAGAGGATGGTAAACAAAAATAAATGTCACAGAGGTCCGATTATCCATGGGTCTTGTAGGTTATTACCAAATATTCATAAAATGATTTTCAAAAATTGCAAGCCCAATCACTTCTTTGGAAAAGAAGGGAGAAAAATTTGAATGAACTTCCGAGTGTGAAGAGCTCTTTCAGTAACTAAAATACATTTTGACAAGTACACCAATATTAAAGATTACATATCCATATAAATATTTTGTGGTGTGCATTGATGCGTGCAAGGAAGATTTTAGTGGAGTCCTCACTCTAAAGGATCATATGGTATGCTATGAGTCCTGAAAATTAAAAGAGCATGAGAAGAATGATGATACATATGACTTACAATTAGAAGCCATTATTCATGTGCTGAAAATGAGGAGACATTATCTCATGGGGAGGAAATTTGAGGCACTGATATATTGTTGTGGTCTGAAACATTTGTTTGTAGAACCCACATTAAATGCCATACAAACTAGTTGGCTCAAATTTCTTAGTGAATATGACTTTGAAATTAAACAAATCAAAGGAAAAGAAAGTCAAGTGGTTGTTGCACTCAATAGGAGAGAACACGAGATGCATGCTAAAACCATTAGCATGTACAAATATGATTTAAAATATAAAATTATTGAAGAAACAAATTTAGATCAACATTATTTGAAAATAAAAGAAACATTACAACAAGATAATTTACAGTAGAAATTCAAATATTATGAGCTACAAGAGGATGGAATCATCATGTACAGAGGAAAGATATGTGTGCCAAATTCAAGTGAGCTGAAAAATACAGTGTTGGGAGAAATGTACAATGTGTCATATGTTGGGAACCTATGATATCATAAATCAATTGCATTTATAAGAAGCCAATTTTTTTGGCTCGAAATGAAGAAAGAAGTTGCCAAATATATCTCCATGTGTCTAGAGTGCTAGAAGGTGAAGACTGGACATAGGCATCCAACGGAATTGCATGGCTGCACATTTTATTCTGGTAAATACCACACAAAAGTCAACACATATTGCAGATATGTACATGAAAGATGTTGTCAAGATACATGGGATGCCCAAGGGAATAGTTTCAGACAGAGACCCAATGTTTAGATCCAATTTTTGGAAAGGTTTGTTAAAAGGCTTTGGGACAAATCTAAATATTGGTACAACATATTACCTAGAATCAGATGGGAAAATAGAGAGGACCAACAAAATAACTGAAGACATGATCAGAATGTATGTGATGGACCAACCATCAAAATTAGAGGATTATACCCACTTAGTGGAATTTTCTTACAATAATGGGTATTGAGCCTCATTAAAAATGAGCCCTTTCTAATCATTGTATGGCAGTAAGTGTAACAGACTAGTGAGTTGGGATAACCCAACAAACAAAGCCATTATTGGGCTAGATTCGTTAAAATAAATGGAAGAGTAGATGATAAAGATCAAACAAAATTTAAAGGCTACCTAGGATAGGCATAAGATATTTGGTGACCAGAATAATTTTTTTAGATATTTTAAAGTGGACAAACATGTATTTTTAAAAGTGAAAGCGAAGAGAAGTTTGCTAATATTAGGTTTCTTCCTAAAGTTGGTAGCAAGTTACCATGGGCCTTTTTGAAATTTTAGAGAAGATAGGGTTAGTTCCATACATGCTAGAATTTCATGCATCCATGACAGTGCATAAGGTATTTCATGTGTCATTATTAAATAAATATGTGACTCACCCTAACTACATAATTGATTGGACTGTGATCCAATTGGAGCACAAATGGGATTTCCTAGTGGAACTAGTATGCATCATGGACTGGAAAGTCAAAGTTTTTAGGAACAAAGATATCGGTTTGGTAAAGGTTCAATGGAATTTCTACGGTCCTAAATACACAAAATGGGAGCATGAGGAAAACCATGAGAGAGAAATACCCACAAAATTTTGACAATTTTGAAGAAAACAAAAGCTAAAAATGCAAGACTCCATTTTTGGGCAGCTAGAGTTCTGGAACCACATCTCAAAGTTATTTGTCACCTATGCTGACAACCCTGATAAGATAATGGTGTATCCCGATGGAATAAGAGTAGTGAAGGGGGAACATTCCTTGGGTTAGCAAGTTGAGAGGAACAAAAAATTTATGGTTGGAACTATTGTTGGAGGGTAAACATATTGCATAATTTTGTTTTATGAATATCATGATGTAAATTGAATATGTATTTCAACATAGTGTTGTCCACCGATGATGGTGCACAATTTTAGGTAAGGGGTAATGTAACATCCTCACTTTAATCCCTCATTTAATTAATGCATAATGTAAATATAAATGTGGCTATGGCCAAGCGATGTGATATTTGAATTGTATTTTTGAATTTTATTAAATAAAATGTGATGCTAGGTGTTGGGGGACATGGGTAGGGATGGGGGATAAATTTTCCACAAGAGAATGGGAGTGTCTAAGAGGAGTCCAAGGGGGGGAATTATTTATGGGTATTAATCCAAACCCGCATTCATGAATTTTATTATCATTGCATATAAAACTTATATTTCTTGTTTGAGTGTATGCGAGTCCAATCATTGAATACATATAAGAGGATAGGTGTAAAAATTCACACCCCATAGTTATTAGGAGCAAGGGACTAAGAAAAATCAGTTTGGGGATGAGTGTGATTCAAGAAAATAGGAAAAGAGAGGAAATTTATATAACCAGGGAGAGCAGTTTTTGACAGTCATGTTTTTGCATGAGCAGGGGGAGACAAGGAGAAAAAAAGATCTCTGGAGCTGGATGAATAATCAAGTGATATTTTGGAGTCTTTTTGAATATGAAGAATGAATAAGTTTGGTTCCATGTCAATCATAACTATTCATTGTCATATGAGAAGATTCAAGATCCTAAGGAGATAATACTTGTAAGTGTGGAAGATGGTGGAATTATAGAAGATAAAGAAAAGTCAAAAGAATAATAAATATGTGGTGGAGAAGAAATATCAATGGAAAATTATAGAGTCAATTATCAAATTCCTCAATTCATTGAATATCCCTCAAAGTGTAGTGTGAATTGAACCCGGTGTAGAGGGAATTATACAACATAGAACAAGATTTATATACCTTGGGGATAGACATAATAGAAGTAAAAAAATATTTTCAAGTATAGGAGATGAAGTATCAACAAGTTGACTTGTATTTATATGAGGTGAAATATTGGCAGATTGCACTTGATGAAATACCCCCTAAAATTCCCACTATTCCTGCATGGGTTCTAAAAGAAATGGAGTCTAAACTTAGAAGGTGGAAGCACATATCCCATGGAGATTTTAAAGAAATTGCTTGGGAGTTCAAGACTTCTATTAATATTTGGTATCACACAGAAAAGATAGCAGAGGTATGTTACCTCCCTTCTTTTGGATCTAGAAATAAATTATTTCCTCAAGCACAAGTGTCCAAAGAGTTGGAGGGTTTTATTTCTCCTAATAGGAAAGATATAAGATATATCTCTAAGATCATTGAATCAACTATCTAGAGGTTCATTTAGGCTCATGTTAGGAACATAACGATAATTAAGACCATACAACCTAAAATGGATAAACATGAGGAAAGTATAAGAAAAAGTATCACATTGCATAGAGTTTCTCTTTCATTGTATACCTTTTCTCATAAGAAAACAATTTTCTCATATTTTGAAGCCCATGGGTGGCCTTTATGAAAAGGTGGAGAAGGGAAAGAGAAGAAGCCTCATCAAATCAAACAAGAGGTCATATGATATAGTAAAATATTGAACTACCTAAACAAGAAGGATAATGATCAAGTGGAGTTTCAAGTTAGCCAAAGGAAGATAAATTCTCTTAGAGAAAAGAAGATGAAGTGTTAGAGATAATCAAAAACAAGGAGGGGAAATGAATAGTCACCCAAGAATCTCAAGTTCATACATTCTGCCCCTCTTATTCTTTTCTATAAATAAAGAGGATTCAAATTATAAAATGGATTTTTTTCTTGTGCACCTTATAATATTTTCTTTGAAGTGTTAATGAATGGGAAACCATTGTTGGCCAAGATTTTTAGAGATAAACTTAAGTTTTCAAATGTGTGGTTTGGGATATTTTTTTAGTTGTTTTACTTAATTTGGTAATGATATGAGCATATTATTTTACAGTGCATACTATTCTCACTTATAAGTAACTTGTTTATCTAGTTTATCTCACAAATCGCTTGTTTATAATATTTAAGCATGGTACTGTAGTTACTTCGTCACTAATAAACTTTTTTATAATACTACTGGTTATTTAGGTTATTTCTTTTATTTGCTTAAGAAAATTTTTACTAAATTTTGAAAGTAGTAAGATATTCGGTGTTAGGTTTATTCCATCAATTTTGTTAGTTAGCCCAAGCATCATTATGCATTATGCATATTAGATTAGTTGCATTTCATTTTATTACATTCAAATTTCATAAATGGTGGGGTGAACCACAGCAGTAAACCCGAACAAAACTATATGAAGGTGGTTGGTCCATAAACTAGACAGATTCCCTATTCCAAATAGTGTAAGGTCTAATTAATACATTTTATAAGGGGGAATCCTACTAATTATGACATAATCAATTTATGATTTTTTTAAAAATGTGTTATGGTTTTTTACCAATATTGTTTGTATACTTGTTATTTATGTAATATATTATTATGTATTTTTATTTCAATAGTTATTTTTTTTCAATTATACTAAAAACACTTCATTCCTTCAATGCCACTAAACAATAACTTAGCATTTCCATGACTTCAAATAACATTGAACATTTAAATATAAAATTAATACAATTGTTTTAAGCATTTGGTTAAGGCTTATTATGGATACAAAAATAAGTCGAACTTAACATTATTTAGGATCACACCTTAAAATTTTGGTATGCCACCTCATGCTTGTGACCATACTGAATAACATTATTATACCAACCGCCACGCGACTTGTCACATATGGGTAACCCTTCCAACTATGTAGCATGGGCATCAAATGAGTCAATTAGTAAGTTACAAACAAGCATTGCTTTCATTTCCTAACAGTATGTGTAGATCATTATGACGTAGGAGTGTGTAAGGTACCGAATGTAAGGGAATAAGAAGAAAGAATAATATTCAACAAATACTAGCAGAACAAAAAAATAATGAGAATAGAAATACCAAAAATAACACCTTTATTGAAAGAAAGCAATGTTCACTTGCCTCTTCGAGGGTCAACCTCCAACAAAACAACGTTATATTATAATAATTCTCAAGACAAGGCTTTCTCATTGCTCCTACTTTGGTTTATACTAATTCTATCTTTTAAAGAACGTTCTAGATGAAGGTATTTATAAAAGTGGAATGAGGAACGTTCTATATTGATTTGTTCAGATTTATTAAATAGGAATTATTAACTAATATAGTCCTTTATTACATGGAAAATATATTATTCTATCTGAGTGAGAGGTTAGGGAGGTTAGGTCCATAACATGCCACAACCCCCGGCCTTGATGAACAACCTTGTCCTCGAGGCTTGAGATGAGGAAATTGTTACAGAATGGTGGTTTGATCCTAGGTGGCATCTTCTGGAGTTGTATCTTTCCACTAAAATAACACTTCCTTGATGGTTCTCTCATGGAGATGATGCTCTCACTTGTCTAAGACTGCTTGTGGCTGCAACCAAATGGAACTTTCTTCATCCAACTTAGGGAAACTGGTTTGAGTGTGGTAGTTAGTTCCAATCACTTTCTTTAAACATGAGACATAAAAAAAATATGGAGCTTAGAATGACTAGGCAGAGCTTACTAGTAGGCCACATGCCCCACTCGCTTGAAAATTGTATAAGGACCATAAAATTTGGGAGAAATTTTTTGATAGTTTTCAACTTTGAGTGAAGTCTTATTATAAGGTTGTAGACAAATAAACACTTGGTCCCCTTTAGCAAACCGAGGTTCGGAACAACCCTAATTTTCTTGTTGCTTCATGCGATTCTGAGCCATGACCAAATTTTCTTTGAGGGTACAGAGACTGGTTTCTCAAACTGTGAGAGTGTTATCAACCTCCTGAACCTTGATGCCATGAGAGAACCGATGGTGGATTTTTCCCATAGACTACTTCAAAACAAGTCATGCAATATTAGTATGATAAGATGTGTTGTACCACCATTCAACGAGAGGTAACCACTTAGCCCATTGGTTTTTTCAGTCAGATGCAAAACAACTCAAATATGTTTCCAAACGCTTGTTGAAAACTTCATTTTGGCCATTAGTCTAGCAATGATAGGATATGTTGGGATACAATTGATTTTCCTGGAGCATGAACAATTCTTGCCAAAAATTGAAGGTGAAAGTGGGATCTCGATTAGAGACAATAGAATGAGGCATTCCATGAAGTTTTGAATATATTATCCATAAAAAAATGATCCACTGTTGATGCATAGAATGGGGGTTGAAGATAAAAAATATGAGCAGATTTGGAAAGGCAATTGACTACCACCATGATGACAGACTTATTGCTTGATTTAGGGAGGCCAACAATGAAATCCATAGAAATATCCCTCCAAATAGTATGGGGAATCGAAAGAGGTTGGAGCATGCCTAGAGCTTTAACTATTTATCCCATATTGCATTGAAAAGTATCACATTCAACGAAAAATGTGCGGATGTCCTATTTCATACCATACCAGAAAAAAAGAACGTTTGACCCATTCATAGTTTTTGGTAAACCCTGAATTCCCAACTGTGGGTGAAGCATGAAACTCAGAAAGCCATGGATTTAAATAAAGAATGTTTTCTTAAATAAAGATGACCTTTTTAGTGAATCTCTTCCTTATTCCAAGAGTACCTTGGAGAGGATTGAGAATGGTGTTTTAAATGTTGGATCAGGCGAGAAAGTTTGAGGTATTGCAATCATTCTCGGTGAACAACTTGGAGCCAATATGGTACAATGAAGGAGAGGGAAAATAAGGACCCTTCTTCTTCATACTTTCTAGAAAGAGAATCAACAACCACATTTTCTTTTCCCTTATTGTAAATTATCTCATAATCATATCCAAACAACTTGGTCACCCATTTTTGTTGCTCTAGGGATGAAATTTGTTGTTCTATAAAATACTTGAGGCTCTGATGATCAATTTTAATTTGGAAGTGTTTCCCCAATAGATAAGGATGCCAAAGATCCACAACATGAAGAATAATCACCATTTCCTTTTCATAGATTGATTGGTCCAAATGTCCCTTCGAGCATTGTTTTCTAGTGAAATCCAAAGGCTTGTCATCTTGCATGATGACTGCCCCAATTCCTTTTCATGAAACATCACATTCCAAGACAAAAGTCTTGGTGAAGTTTGGAAGTGACAAGACAAGAGTCATGCACATATCCTCTTTCAAGGTGTGGAAGGATTGATCAACAATTGAAGTCCAAGTGAAATCATTTCTTTAAGGACAACAGTGAGAGGTGTTGCAATTTTTCCATAGTTCTAAACACACTTGTGATAATATCCCATTAAACCCAGAAAACCATGCAAGCCATTAATATTTTTAGGGTGAGGCCAATCCTTTCTAGCTTCAATTTTCTTATATCCACCCATACACCATCCTTGCCAACAATATGACCCAGGTGCTCCACTTCTGAGGCACCAAAAGAAAATTTAGACTATTTGAGGAAACATTTGTGCTGAGAGAGTAGATGGAGAACATAATCCACATGGGCTAGATGGGCTTGGCAATTTTTACTATAGATGAGAATATCGTCAAATAAAACTGATACAAAATGATGGAGTTAAGGATGGAATACATGATTCATGAGACTTTGGAAAGTGGATGGAGATTACACAGGTCAAAGGGCATGTCCAAGAACTCATAGTGACTCTCATGAGTTCTAAATCTAGTCTTGGGAATGTCTTTGTCTTTCATACGTATCTGGTGGTAGACAAAACAAAGATAAAGTTTAGTAAATTACCGAGTACCACTCAATTCATCCAACAAGTCATTAATGACAATAATGAGATTTTTTTTTTGATGGTGAGTTTGTTGAGGGAGAAAAAGTTGGGGCACATGCACCAAGTTCCTTCTTTCTTGAGTACCATGACCATGAGATACAAATATGGGTTGGTACTAGGATGGATAACACTTGCTTCGAGCAATTCTTGAAATTTTTTCTCAATTTCATTCTTCTTGGAAAAGGGATGATGATAAGGGAGAACATTGGGATGAAGGTGTCCCAGAACTAGAGGACTGGAATGATCATGAACACCACAGGAAGGGGGAAGTCCACGTGGAGTGGAAAAAATTACTTGGTGTATGGAGATGATAGATTGGAGGCCAGGATGCACAAAGGGTGTCTCAATTTCTTGAATGGAATGGAGTTTGGAAATAATTGACGAATGAACTTTTTTGAGGATATTTTTCATTCAATGGAGACTGATGATCTCAAGGGATCATGTTTTCATGCCTTGGATATTATATTGTTTTCCCTCTTATTGGAATTGTATGGTTAATTCCCTAAAATCCATGAGACTGGGTCCTAGAGTGTGTAACCATTCAACACCAAGAATAATGTCACAACCGCCCATGTCGATAGAAAGCATATGAGATTTCAGGTGGTATTGACCAATTTGTAGGTGCACATTTTCACAACGCCCGCCACATTTCATGGAACCACCATTGGAAATCATGATTTGAAAATTGTTGACTACACATATATAACAATCAATTTCTCTGGCAATGTGATGATGAATAAAATTATGGGTGTTTCCACTATCAATGAGAATTATGACCTTATTATGCTTAATGCAGCCAATGAACTTGAGGGTTTGGGGATCAAAGAAGCTAGTGAGAACATGCAACTAAATCAATGGTTAAACTTCTAGTGGATCATAGGTAAGAGTAGGATCATTTGTTAGAGGTAGGTAGTCCACTAGGGAAACTTCAACCTCCTTGTTAGCAGCATCCTCATAAATGGCCATACAAATCTTATGTTCCTTACACTTGTGGCCCAGAAAATATTTGTCATCACAATTATAGAAAAGACCCTTGAGTTGGCGTTCAACGATTTTTTCCTTAGTTAATTTTTGGATCTTGAGAGGAGTGGTAGGAGGGGTAGGATTGGTGGGTCGAGTGCAAGGAATAAAGGAGGATTTATAGGTTTGGGAGGAGACAACATGTTAGGATTCCTTGGCTCATTTAGTAGCTTCCAACCAAGTTTGAGGGCGAGCCATTAGGACCTAGGAATGTATTTCATCCTTGAGGCCACTGATAAATCATTCCCTGAATAAGGAATTTGACATGCCCTCCGTCATGAAATCCAAGTGCTCAAAGGTGGATATAAAGTCTTCCACTATGCCAGATTGTTTCAAATTGGTCAAACAACCTAAATAGTGGGTGTCAGTGTTAAAGAATTCATAAATATCTACAACAAATTGTGTCTAAGAAACATATCCTTGGCATGATGCCTTTATATACCATTTCCACCATTGCCAATGTTTAGGATCTAGATAGATGTCACCATGTAACAAAGTTTGGCCAACTCATCAGTAATTCCATGCAAGAAGAAAAAATGTTCCATTTGAGTGACCCATCCTGTGGGATCTGACCCATCAAATTTGTTCACCTCCACTCTGGGAAGGCAGGGGTCATGGTGAAGGGAGTTGGAATAAGAGGACATATTATGGGAAGAGTCCTCACCTTGATAGTGTGAAGGTTGTTCAGAGGAGGGAGAGACCTAGGACTGTTTTAACATTTGGTTGAGAGCGGAGTTTATGGAGGTCAATTCACCCTTAAATTCTGTCAATTTTCCCTTAACTTCAACCAATTTTCCCTTAACTTTGGCTTGGAAGATTTCCAATTTGGAATTGGTGGAAGCAAGGTCATACGTCATTCTTTGTATGTTCTTTGTGTGTTGTTTGGATTCAACTTGTAGATGAAGGAGTTATTGGTTGCGGGTGTTAGCCATTTGGGAATTCGGGGTATTGGGGAGGGGAAGTGGGTCCACGAAAAAAAGATGGAGAAATGATATATATCACAACGATCACAGAAAAATATGAATTTAATGGGATAGGTGTCAAGAAGATTGGGTGGGTCCACGGAAAAAAAATTCTTAGAAGTGATAGATACCATAATGATCAAGGTGCAAAGAAAAATCCAATAGGATAGGTCCCAAACAAGAGTGTCAAAAAAGGGGTCGGGTCCATAGAAAAAAAAGGATTCAAAATGATAGGTACCATGACGATCAGGAAAAATAGAGGAATCCAAGGGAATAGGTCCCAAATAAGAGTGCAAAGTTATACTATGGCCTAGAGAATACTATAGTGACAACTTGGCCAAATTCTTATCAAGAAAAACTTGTGTAGGAATGTCGCAACGAGAATACAAGAGCAAGGGTTGTGTGACAATATAGCTCATCTATTATGCTTATGTTCTATTCCTTTCCCAAGGTTTAGGGTTTTCAGGGTTCCTACAGGCAATGGTTTTCCATGTGCTATAACTCTCTGATATACATGCGAGGTCGAATAGTAGTATTGGACCCAATATCTCAGGGAACCAACTAAGGAGGCTTGACCATACCCTTAGCCATACTACCTGATTACCCAAGTACTAAAGAGTATCTTCCTGAGTTTTGTCCTCGGTGTCACTATATCAGTCAGGAGGTCAATCGACTGATCTAGGGTTGGTTTCATGAGACACAAGGGACTCCCGATATACCTAAGAGTATGTGGGAGTGATGGTCGTGTACATTTTTTTTTTTGATGCAGTACTAATCGAAGGGTACCAACAAGTGTTACAAAGGTTTCCAACAAGGTGAACATTTGTTTCTAAGTAACCCCATGAAACCGTATGTATTTCCTGTGTGTATTCTTCCCCACCGTAGTTTTACCTGCTGAACAACAAATCTCTATGCTTTAAATACGTTGACAATACATGTTTCTACCCTGGAAAAAAATTCTTATAGTTTCCACAGAGGAAAGTGCTCTGAGACCACTTGTAAGGTACCAGATGTAATGCAATAAGAAGAAACAATAATATTCAACAAATACCAGCGGAACAACATAATAATGAGAATAGCAATACCGACAATAATGCATTTATTGAAAGAAAACAATGTTCACTTGCCTCTTCAAGGGGGAAACCTCTAGAAGAGCAGTGCTCTATTACAATAATTCTCAAGACAAGGCTTTCTCATGCCTCCTACTCTTATTTAAACTAATTATATCTTCTAAAGGACATTCTAGAGGAATATATTTGTAGAAGTGAAAGATTCTATTAGGTATTCTTACATTGACTCGTTCACATTTATTAAATAGGCCTTATTAACTAGTATCGAACTTTATTACATGGAAAATATATTATTCTATCTAAGTGAGAAGTTAAGGAGGTTAGGTCCCTAATAGAGTGTCGAGTATTACTTTGAAGGGCCTAGATTGCATGTTGATATCAGTGGGTTGGTCTCTAAATTCCTTCCTTGTCGTTGGATCAGGCTTGCTAATGCAATGGCCCATGTTTGTTTCAACATGCCCATGTTCGTTTTAAGAGAGTCAAAATATCCAATGATATCACCGATCTATACCGTTCGAGATCCTCTCTCATTACCCCGTGAATCATATGACCCAATTTAATTCTTCATGACTTTGATTAGGCACGATAATGTATGAATGAATGAAGGAGTAGATGAAAGAAATAATTTAGGCAGTGAGCAAAATAAATTGTTTTAATTTCTCTCTATTTTTAATTTCTAAGAGGAGTGCAAATTCCCATTTGAGAGTTAGACTATAAAACTTTAAAGCATTAAAATTGTAATTTATAAATTTTGAGATTTAAATATAAATTATACCTTTAAAGGATTAAAATTGTAATTTATAATTTTTGAGAATTAATATAAATTAGTGGTGAAATTTTAATATTTCCTATGTGTTTATGATGCTATATTAATTAAAAATGTAATTTATAAATTTTGAGATTTAAATATAAATTAGTGGTGAAATTTTAATATTTCCTATGTGTTTATGATGCCTATTGTTGTGTTGGTTTTGTCACTTGGGTGAGCAAAACAATAACACTTGCATGTCTAGATAAGCCTGCTAGACAAGATAGAAGTTTGTGAATGGGTTAGATAAGCCAAACACATATGAAAACAAATAAATAAAACTAAAACAACTAAGAAATAAATGTTAGAAAGCTTAAGAAACTTAGAACCATGAAGATCAAACAATGACCAACATAATGCTACCAATGGATCAATAGATTAATAGGAAAAAAACCGTAGATAAAGTCAGGGACTTATGAATCCCCTCTTCCTCCTTGGGAGGGCTATTGAATTCCCTAATTGAGAGATATTATATTTACAATGGAAGAAATGGAAAATGGTAAAGAAAAACAATGCATATTCCCTCAAGAGGTGAGTGGAATGTCCTATTGCAATGGTGCTTGAAGGCTTCCAAGAGAAAAGATGTTTCTCAAAGAAGAATTCTTCCAGCATAACAATACTTTGAAGATCTTGGTTTCTTAGTACACCCATGGCTCTTATTTATAGCATTCATACATGGAAAAATGTAATTGGTTCATAGTGTGAACAAGGGGCCTTTTAGGGCATCCTCTAGCCCTTGACCAACTCCCAAGCTATATTTCGCTTAGATATTAGTGTTAAATCGTGTTGGGGGTCAAACCAAAAGTGGTTGAGGGGCCGACAAGATCCATAAATGTGTCGTTCATAGAAGTGTGTGGATTTTCTTGTACACAATCGCGCATTGAGGCTTGTGTTGGCCTACGCTCTCTGTGCATTGTGCGCACACTCCTTTTGGTGATTATGTGCACTCTGATTTTTTACCCCAATTACATAATTTTTTGCCTTCTAGATGAATTTTAGTGTTGTAGGTGGACTAATTGCTATTGACATTGATGTTTTTCCTTAACCATTTGTGTGCAATGTTGTAGATGATTTTTTAGTGATAATAGATGCCCCTTGATGTGTGAGGTAAGGAGAATATGTATAGCCAAAATACATAAATGTTTATTTTGCTGAGAGTACCATTGTGAGGAAGAATGAAGAGAGGAATTGCAAGAGAGATCCACAGGAGGGAGAGGGAAAAATGTGGGACCCAAACCTTTCTCTAGGGAGAAAAAATAAAATATGTGTACAAACGAGGTGGGCATGCCCCATGATCTTGTCATGGAACCAAAATGTTAGACAATAACTGAAGATGTATTTTGATGAAGATAACTGCAGCGCCCTCAGGGGTGATTGATAACGACAAATGACAGTTCTGAATGGTGAACAACCTCTGAAGTGAGGCAAGGATGATTGTAAGAATTGTCGATGACTCGTAGGCATTGATGGCCTAATGAATTCATAGGTCTTCGGCTGGTATGAAACAACTGCAATAGTCGCATAGTAATACCCACCATAACATGAGAGTTTTTTGAAGTCGAATTTTATGGGGGTCGGCAAAATCAGAGAGCAATGATGATTCTCTTTGTGCCATCTGAGACTCCTCATTGTAAAGGTAACGAGAGTCAATATACTGTCGCCCTTATGGAAACTGTGTTGATGTCGACAAGAAGGGAGACACGACTCCAAGAAGCAGAGGGCTTCTTGAAATCCACTGAGATGATATCAGGTACTTATGGGTAACATGAACGAAGTCAAGATTCTAGGAGACACAATACTACCCTCGCTTGGGGAATTTTGAAGGATGATTGGAAACAACCATAAAACTGGATCTAGTGTCAGGGGGATGACCAGATATGGGGTTAAACTATGCCAGAGGCTAACAAAGTGGACAAACATGAATATCATGGGTATATGGACTTGGGATACTCGGGGTTCGTGAACGATGTCGGTATGAAAAGAGAGTGGATGCCCCAACCAAGGGCAACATGGGTTTCTTTTCCAGGAAAAAAGAACGCCATCAAGGGCAACGAAGAAAAATCTAAGTATATGCTAGAAACAAACACTTCTTACAATTACCAAATAAATAAAGAATAATTTTGATTGAGTATACAAATACATAAATGGGTGCCCTAGTGAAAGATGGCTTGGCTTGTTAAGGCGCAAGTTTGTGAAGGAAAATTGATGGAGGGTGGGGGCTCCATGGGTGGATTTCTCTATTAGGTAAATGGATGGAGGACAATCTACAGATGGTCAAACTGATGGTGGATGAGATGGAAGGATAATGAAACTGTGGAGGTGCAGTCAACAAAACTGAGATGATATGAACCGGGAGTCCATTAGGAAGGTTAGAAATATGATGAGAAGAAGTATGGGGTTCATTCTCAAAAGTGCATAAGACTATCGGGACTCCCATCCCTAGGGGGTGAAATCAACATTAGTGTCAAGTTGCCAAGGAGAACTATGAATGGGACAACTCATGTGGGGGAGAGTGCTACCGGATGACAGTACCCAAAGGTGACAGTGGTAAAGGTACTACAGAGACGGATGTAAGGACCCTAAAGGTAAATGTTAGAGGGTATGACTGGTATATGCAATTAATTTAAAGAGGGAATAATTACATGCCAGTGTCGAACATATACCTGAACGGGTTGTAAGCTTGCAGAACAAGTACCCACACACATGAAAACCAAATAACCAACGTGAACAATATATGATGATAAAGAACATATAACATCTATTTGATAAAATTGAACATGAGCATGCATCCCTGAACGTAACGTGAGAAAAATGCTCCTCTGGGACCAAGTGTAGATCATGGCTTGGGGAACGTGAATGTGTAGATGGTGGGACCAACATCCTGTGGCTGAGAATGGATCGAAAAACGAAGGCTTTGGGCTCCTGTAGCAGAGTATGGAAGTTGGGAAAAAGGGACTATATATGGCTGGTGGGCCCACAATTCCACCTCATTTGTACCTGTCATTGTTGTTGAGCTGACGAGATAGTTGTGAGGAGATTTGGAGATTGTGAGAGTGTGAGGCTACCGATTCGGAAATGACGAGAGACAAGTTAGTATTCCTATCATCCCGCATGTTGTGAATTTCCTAGTTTGTAGGTAGGGACTATACATAAGGACGTACATGGGATTTTTAGGGTAGGGGCCCACTGGTGCACGGGAAAGGAGGAATACTCGTGCACATGTGAACGGGTATAAATCAATTTTCTGCACATAATGTGCAACTGTTTTTTACATAACTGCGCATGTGGGTGTGAGGGATGGCAAGACAGGCGCACATGAGATGCGCACCTGTCTAACTGAAAGCCACAAACTCATGCACGATTGTTTCTCCGATAGTTGTGCATTAGTGCACAACTATGAAAAGAACATGCACACACATCTGCATCCCTGTTTGGGTGAAAGCCGCGCACTGTGGGTAAGGCTAAGGGGTTGTAATTTTTTGATATTTTTATGCATTTTTCTAGATGATGAGGCTGATCAAGTGTTTTTGTGTGGATACAGGTGATCAACAGACTTCGATAGCACGATGTCGGTGCACTGGAGAGAGCACGATTGGGATCATTTACGGGAGGTGGTGAGAGAGAAGTTGGGTGTTCGAAGATACTTGGCAGCCTGCGGGTTGCTCAAGTTATTTGACTGCCCTCTGATATAGTCACATGAGTTCCTGCTTTAGTATCTGATCAGGATGTGGAGCATTGATCTGCAGTGATTCATTGTTATATGTGAGCAGTTGACATTCTCGACCACTGAGGATGTGTATTTATTGACAGAGCTCCCATTCCATGGGATGGCCCTTCCTATCAATCCCCAGATGTCGAGGATCGAGTTGGTGACTTGGCGACTCACCACTGCACTAGGCCGAACCCTATGTCAGGTTCAGTCATCTATATTGAGGCGATTGATGACCTCTTGACAGAGTGCATCGCTGCTATGGTGGTGAGGATATACGGATCCTTGGGGACTCAGCGTATCACTGGTGGTCAGTTGAGGTTAGTGGAGTGGGTCCTGGATGGGGACCTATTTGCATTGGGTGTGCTTTTGCACATCAAGATGATGGGACAAGTGAACCAGTGTCAGCAAGCCGACTCTGGTGACTTCGCATTTGGGTCCATTATGGTGGACTGGTTCCTAGAGAGGGTGCCTCTATTGTGCTTGAGGATTATGCTCGAGCCCATGGGGTGATGAGAGCCACGTCTGATGTGGTGGGCCCACGTGCTGGCCTGATATGGAGGTGGGGAGGGTGGCCACTATTTCATGGCCATGGTGGCTCAAGTGTGGTGACAGATGCCCCATGTGATTTTGAGGTCTCCATACGCGGGTATAGACTACCGCCACGATCCAGATATGATGTTTCCTCCTGGGGAGGATTGGGATTAGCGAGCTATGTGTTTGTATTATGGTTTTATGTTTTGTGATTTCGATAGATAGCATGGATTATATATGTATATAGATGTTGACATTATCTCTGGTGTTGTTTTGTAGATGTGGGACCCTGAGTCCGAGAGGCGAAGGTTGTTGGGTAGTGGGCTTGCCGGGGGCCAGCTTGACCGATGCTTGTAGAGACGAGGGTTGGATAGAGGCAGTGGATAGATGATGCTGGTGTTAGACCAACAAGAGAGACCCATGCAGATGCTGGGGTGATTCTGGAGGACTTGCGTCGACGCTTTGAGCGGATTTTACAGGGTGTGCCTGAGGGCATGTGGGCCCATATCTAGGATGAGGAGGTTCAAGAGTAATGTTTGGGCATACCAACAAAGTGGTGGAACCTGATCCGTCGAGCTGTAGTGGCAGGGGAAGCAATGACTGGTTGGATGCCTCCTAGACCTAGAGGGTCCCCAACTGGTGTGGCACCTCCAGCTAATAGAGGACTTGGGGGGGAGTTCTGGGGGCACCATGAGTGCTGGTTTTTGTATGTACGGGCTTGGGAGCCCATTTTTGTATAGGGTAGTTGATACCCATTTTTGTACTCATAGGGGTGGGCGAGATTCATGAGTTGATGGGAAATTTGTACATATATTTTTTGTAAACACTCAGGACCTTTTGATGATATATATATGGATATATTTTGGATCATTCATGTCTCTATATGTTATGTTTTTATGTATGATGGTTTTTCTATGTGTTGTGACAAATGATGATACTTATTATGTATAAAATGATGTTTAATGTGATAAATGCCAATCTAATAATAGGTTATCCATGTGATATGCTACTTGATTAAGTTGTCGTGGAATATGTGTAAATGTGATTGAATCAAAGTTGCGATATAGGAGTCTAACTTGCAGGTATTTGAAAAATAGGCAAAGATCGTAATCATGATATACATTGTTGAGTTGCAGGACGACAAGCTTGGAATCTAACAACACGCTAAGGTGACGAATGTGGCGGTGACTGGCCTCGGTGAGGAGACCAATGACGACATCGTATTCAACTTGGTTGTTGGTGGCCAAGCCCAAACAATGCCACTGGAGTGGAGTAGGACATGTGGGGGAGTATAGAGGGCCCAAGCGATCGAAGCGAGATTCTGGGTTCAACGACTGGCACCGTTAGCATAACCAATGTGGAAGGCTGATGGATGATGCATCTGTCAATAACACAGATGATAGATCAGACATGTGGAGTGGTGGTGGAAAAGAAGACTAAAAAATATAAAAATGTGTATAAAGAAAAACCTAAGGTAGGGGGGCTACGCTTAGGCGTAAAACTTCTTTGAGTACAACCTGTTAATGGGTTCTTTGAGAGGGTATCCTTTTGGAGAGGCCAATATGTAGGCACATTTAGTGAGGTAGTGTTGGATGATGTAGGGTCCATGCCATAATGAATCGAATTTCCCATGGCTGAGAGTATCGTTGGCAATATCGTAGGCTAACACAAGATCACCTTCGTTACATGAGCGAAGGTTGACATGGTGGTTGAATATGGCTTTGGATCATTTTTTGGCTGCCTCATTGTATTGTAATGAAGATCGACGATATTCATCAAGTGACTCTAAGGTCAGCAGGCACTGCTCCATTAGAGAAGTGTCAGGTAATAGCTCAATGGAAGTGCGTAACGTGGGGATTTTTCACTCGATAGGGAGGGTGGATTTAATCCCATGGACGAGGTGGAACGTTGTAAAACTGGTGGCAGTTTTGACTGTCGTGCGATAATCCCATAATGAGGAAAACAACATATGATGCCATTTGGTCTTATGTTTGTTGACGATACGTTGTAGCATGGTTTTGAGGACTTTGTTGACATCCTTGACTTGTCCATTGGACTGAGGGTAGTATGTGGAGGAAAACTCATGGGAGAATCCTAAATTTGAGGAGAGTTCTGCAAAGATCTCATTCTCAAAGTGTTTACCATGATCAGACACTAACTGTAGTGGGACTCTGAACCAAGTAGTGACGTGGTTGAAGAAAAAACGTGTTGATGTGTCAGCGGTGTTGTTAAAGGTGGGCATGGTGTCGACCCATTTGGTGAAGTAATCGAATTCCATGAAAATGTACTTGTTTCCATTACTGAATGGAGAATGGAAATCCATGACGTCTATGCTCCATTTATAGAAGGGGTCGACTGTGATGACTGGATGTAGAAGAGCGGGTGGTGCTCATAATTTGTTTGCATAAAGATGGAATTTGTTGCATCACTTGATAACGTGGATGCAATCGTGAAACAAAGTGGTCTAGAAGTACCCTTCTCGAATGATTTTTTGGGTGGTGGACATACCCGAGAGGTGACCACCACAAGCGTCATTTTGGAAATCATTCAAGAGTATGTCATCTTCGTCAATGATCAGACATCGATGAAGAATGGTGTCGATCCCACGTCGATAGAGAACGTCTTCGATGAGGAGATATCGAGGGGCCTGATGGCGAATGCATCGACGATCATCTTGAGAGAGATGAGACCCAAAATTCTGTGTCCGATGGTAGACGAGGAGGTCTCCATACCAGGGGTCATCAGAAGGGATGAAGAAGAGGCGTTCGTCGGGGAAATCCTCATTGATGGGGGAAGCTTTAGCGTCTGAGGGAAATTCGTAATGAGTTCGGCTAGGATGAGATATTTCTTTATTTTGGGAGTAGAGAAATCTAGATCATATTCCTGGAGGATGACAATCCATCGAGAAAAATTTCCATTAATTTGTCGTCGACTAAGAAAGTACTGCATGGGGTTGGAATATGCTACGATCTTGGTGGTTTGAAGAAGGATACAATGTCGCATTTTTTGGAGTGCGAGGACAAATGATAATGTTAGTTTCTCATCATGATTATACTTCAAGGGTGGACCTGAAAGGTTTTTACTGATGTATTAAATGACTTGTTCACGCATGTCATCCCCTAATTGGATAAGGACTCCTGCTATTGAGACAATTGAGGTTGACAAGCAGAGGATGTAATCATGATCATAGTCTGGGGGACTAATCAAAGGGGCATTGGATAAGGTGGATTTAAAATCATCAAAATTTGTTTGAGCATGTTCATCCCATAGAAATGGGATATCATGTCACAAGAGGTGGAGGAAATCATGCGTGCGAGTGGCGTAGTCTGGGACAAATAGACGTAAAAAGTTTGATTTGCCTTGTAGGTTTTGCATTTGGCGTAAATTCCCAGGTGGTGGAATTTTTGTGATAACTTGGAACTTGAGGGGGTCCACCATGATGTCATGTTGGGAAACAATGAACCCAAGGAGGCATCTGACCTTGACGCAAAAGACACACTTGAGGGGGTTCAAGCGGATATTGTACTGGCAACATCGTTGGAAAATGATGTGTAAGTAGTATAAATGTTAGGTTCGCTTTTTGAATCGAGCAGTGAGGTCATCCAAATAAGAAAGGATGTTACAAGCAAGATCATGGAAAACATAGGTCATGGTTCATTGAAACGTAGCACCCGTGTTCTTGAGTCCAAAAGGCATGACACGATAAGCAAAGGTACCCCAAGGGGTAGTAAAAGTGGTCTTGTATTGATCTGCTGGTTGGATTTGGATTTGATTATCATCGATGTAAGTTTTAAACCTGTGAAGTAAAGAAATGCATATAGATTCTTAAGAAAAACAAAAAAAATCAATGGCTCATACACATAGTACACAGAGATTTACACTGGAAACTCTTAACCAGGAGAAAAAAAATCTTCCTTGGTGTCACACCTTTCAAATCTTTATTGTATTAATTTCACCATTCACCATACAATATATACAATGTTTTAGGTATTTCGTAGCTACCAAAACTCTAATCCCTTAATCCAGGATTAATTTATAAAACCACTTAAAATAACAAAAACCGCCCCCCCCAAAAAAATTGGGTCGCTTCCCTAGAGCCGAACGTTGTGCGTAACTAGGGGGGGGCATACTTGGCCCCCCTCTGGGACCCCCTAGGAAGCGCTCGACACACACAACACAAAGAACGAAGGAAGTTGAGACCATCAGACACAATTGTCAAATCTGATGCACCCACACACACACATGCAAAGAATATAACACATACCCACCATTCTCCCACTTCTTGTTTTCTTTGCATACAGGGGTTCACATGATTATATAGTCAACAATCCAGGGAAGCAATGCCCATTGTTACTCTACACCAGGACAACTTTTCTATTCTCACAGACTTTGTCAATGAATCTGCAACATTCTTCAAAGTGTCAACCTTTTCCAGTATCACCTTCTTTTCTTCAATCATGTCTCTCACAAAGTGATACTAAACATCAATATGCTTTTTCTTCGAATGATAAGCTGGGTTCTTTTCTAGGAATATTTCACTCTGATTGTCACAATCTAATCTCACTGCTTGTTGTACCAACCCAATACCTGAACAAAATCTTTGTAACCATAATGCTTCCTTGCTTGCATGAGTGGTTGCCATGTATTCAGCTTCTGTAGTTGAGAGTGCCACTATAGCCTGTCTTTTGCTCATCCAACTGATTTCTCCTCCAAATAGGTTAAACACATACTCACTTGTAGATCTTATGCGATCCATATCTTTAGCCCAGTCTGCATCAACAAAGCCATGTATGTCCACCACTCTGTCCAATCCTGATCTTCCTTGGTAGCATAATCCATAACTAGTAGTGCCACGAAGATACCTAAAGACCCTCTTTACTGTTGTCCAATGCTCCTTCCCTGGTTTTGACATATACCTGCTCAAAACTCCCACGACATGTGCAATGTCTGGTCTAGTACATACCATTGCATACATCAAATTTCCAACTGCACTAGCATATGAAACATGGGACATGTCCTCTTCTTCTTCCTGTGTCTTGGGACACTGATCTTCAGATAACTTTACACCTATAAGAATAGGAACCTTGACCGGTTTAATTCCATGCATATTAAACCTCTACAATATCGTCTCAACATATTTTCTCTTATTCAACTAGAGTTTCATTTTTTCACGATCTCTTTTAATCTCCATTCCCAGAATGAATTTAGCAACATCGATATCCTTCATGTCAATTTTGGAGGATAACTGCGATTTCACCTCCTTGATAACATCCATGTTATTTCCTACCAGCAACATGTCATCAACATAAAAAACTACATAAATGAAGTGATTACCAACCTGCTTGGAATATACACAATGATCATCCTTGCTTCTCACAAATCCCAATCAAGGATGTATGTGTCAAACTTTTGGTACTACATCCTAAGTGATTCCTTTAGACCATATAATGACTTCTTTAGCTTACAAACCAACTCTTTCTTTCCCTTCACTACAAAGCCTTCTTGCTGCTTCATGTAGATTTCTTCTTCCAGATCCCCATGTAGGAATGTTGTCTTCACATCCATCTGTTCCACTTCAAGATCAAAAGAAGAAACAATAGATAAAATAAATCTAATAGACGTTAACTTGGCAACAGGAGAAAAAATATCACCAAAGTCAATTCCCTCTACCCGGGAATAACCTTTTGCTACTAACCGAGATTTGTATTTCTCCACCTTTCTTTATTCATTAAACTTCTTCTTAAACAACCATTTGCTACTAAAATATTTTCTTCCAGCTGGAAAATCAACTATATCCCATGCCTCATTCTTATCCAAGGCATCCATTTCTTCAACCATGTCCTTCTTCGATAGTTTACTATCCTCTGAATTCACTGCTTCCCTGACAGTTCTGGGATCATCATCAGTAATAGATAAAGAAAAATTGGAACGAAAATTAGGTGGACTATACCTTTTTGTTTTCATTTTCTCTCTCATTGATTTCCTCAATATTGGGGTATGCGGTTCTTTTTCTTCTGCTTCATCTTCTTTAGATGATTCAGATTTTGCATCATCCAACTCAAGCTCTATTTTCTCAGGTTCTTCTTTCCTTGGTAGGAATTCCTGTTTGGAAACATCTTTTACCTCTCTAAAAACAACATCTCGACTATAAACAATATTCTTAGTTTCTGGGTTCCAAAGATTATAGCCTTTCACACCATCTTTATAACCAATAAAGATACACTTTTCAACTTTATTATCCATCTTACTCCTATCTTCCTTTGGAACATGTACATAAGCATCACATCCAAACACTCTAAGATGTTCAAGAGAGGGTTTCTTTCCAGTCCATACCTCGTGTGGATTTTTATCATCCAACGCTGATGAGGGTGATCGATTGACCAGGTAACATGATGTACCCATTGCCTCTACCCAGAGTTCCTATCCTAACCTGACACCACTAATCATTCTCCTTGATTTTCCATCAATGTCATGTTCATCATTTCTGCAACTCCATTCCGCTGAGGTGTGTATGGAGTAGTCTTCTGCCTTGCTATACCACACTTCTTACAAAATTCTTTGAATTCATTTTCCCAGAATTCTCCACCATTATCTGTCCACAATAGCTTTATTTTCTTTTTTGTTTGATTTTCTACCAGAGCCTTAAACTCTTTGAATTTATCAAATACCTCAGATTTCTTTCTAAGAAAATAAATCCATGTGTTCCTTGAGAAATCATCTATGATTGAAACATAATACACAGATTTACCTAGGGATGGAACGTGAACAGGTCCAAACACATCACTGTGTATCAACTCTAAGATCCCCTTTTCTCTTGTAGCACCAGATGGGAATCTTAATCGATTTTGTTTACCATATATACAATGTTCACAGAAATCAAAATCCAAAGTGAAATTAGACATACCTTCAACCATACCTTTACTGTGTAGTGCTCGAATGCCCTTTTCTCCAATATGTCCCATTATTTGATGCCACAACATCGTATTCTTTCCAGGGACAATATTAGTCTTGTCTTGTTTATTTCTTTGCTCAGGGACAACACAACTGTGACACCCATTAGTATAACTGCTTCCCAACAACTTGTACAGAGTTCCACACTGAACTCCCCTCATCAACACCATTTCTCCTCGTACCATCTTGCAAGTGCCCTTTCCCAATACATTATCCACTCCTGCATCATCCAACTTGCGTACATATATTAGGCTCATGGCTAGTTTTGGAATGTGCATAACCCCATGGATATTTCTAACCCTCCCATATTTTAGCAGCAACTTAACCCTTCCACATACCATGATTTTGGTTGTCGAGTCATCTCCTAGGAACACATCACCACCATCATATTTTTCATATTCATAGAACCACTCCCTGTGAGGAGTCATATGGTATGACGTACCTGAGTCGATCAAACATACATCACGGTCTTCATGTGTACCTATATATGCTAGGTAAACATCACCTCCTTCTTCAGCGGAGGTTTTCACCTCTGTGGAAGAGGTGTTATCAGATCCCTTTGGTTTATCAACCTTCTTAGACTTGCAATATTTCTTATAATGCCCTGTTTTACCACACTTCCAACATTTCCTCAGAGATTTTCCTGGAGACTTAGATCTACTTATAGATTTAGATCTCCCCCCTGAATACTTACCAGGATTCCTGTCTTGGATACGAACTCTTACAAATAAAGCATTTGTGCTATGACCATCCATTCTTTTTTGCCTCATCTCTTCAGATAATAGGGATGAAACTACATCCTCATACTTCAATGTAGATTGAGTGGTACTACCAATTGCTAAAACCATATTATCCCAAGATTATGGAAAAGAACATAACAAAGTAATACACTTATCTTCTTCTGCAATAGTAATATTAACATAGACAAGTTGACTTACCAGAGTATTAAAGGCATTTAGATGTTCTGTCACATAATCTCCATCTTCCATCCTAAGATGATACAACTTCTTTTGAATAAACAACTTGTTTACCAGGGACTTTGATTGATACAAATTCCCTAACTTATCCCATAGTTCCTTGGATGTAGATTCTCCCGAGACATTCAACAACACCAAATCTGCCAGGCAGAGTCGAATAGTACTCCTTGCTCTTCTGTCCAACTTCTCCCAATCTTCCTTCGACATACCAGTAGGTGGTGTACTAGTAGGTTGTGTACCAGTCGTCTATGTGCCAGTAGGATGCATACTAGTAGGATGTGTACCAGGATCCACAACGATCCATTGTTCTTTGTCTACAAGAAGGTCCTCCATCTTGAACTTCCACAACTCAAAGTTTTTACCATTGAAATTCTCTATCTCAATTCTAGAAGAGCTCACCATTCCTCTTTATACACTTGAATAACCACTGCAAAATCTCCCACTAAAACTAGGTTTATCAAAGACCCAAGATAAACTTGATCTATCAAGACCAAGCCAAACCCTCAGCAACAAAGGCGTCCCTCTGAAGCCAAAAATGATCTCTGATATCACATGTAATTTTTAAACCCGTGAAGTAAAGCAATGCATATATATTCTTAAGCAAAATATAAAATAATCAATGGCTCATACACATAGTACACAGATATTTATGCTGGAAACCCTTAACTAGAATAAAACCAATCTTCCTTGGTGTCGCACCTTTCAACTCTTTACTGTATTAATTTCCCCATTCACCATACAATATATACAATGTTTTAGGTATTCCGTAGCTACCAAAAGCCTAATCCCTTAATCCGGGATTAATTTAGAAAACCACTACAAATAGAAAAATACGTTAAAAATAGCAAAATCCACCCAACAAAAATAATTCATGTCATTGCCCCGGAGCCAAACGCCGTGCATAACTAGGGGGGGCATTCCTGGCCCCCTCTAGGACCCCCCCAGGAAGCGCCTAATGCATACGACACAAAGAGCGAAGGAAGTTGGGATCGTCAGACACAATTGTCAAATTTGATGTGCCCACACACACACATGCAAAGAATATAACACATACCCAAGAGCTGAAGAACCCATCCATAAAGGACAGTGCTGCGTGGTCGACACAATCATCGATAATTTGGTCGATGAAAGGTGTTGGAAAGTTGCATTTGGGACAAGCGTGGTTGAGATCGTGAAAGTCTATGCAGATGCAAATAATGCCCTGTTTTTTGTTAACGAGGACGGAGTTGGAGACCCATGAAGTGTATGCAATAGGGTAAATGAAACTAGCTACATGTAACTTGTCAATTTTGGCTTTGATAGCCGCAAATTTGGATGAGTGAAGGGGGTGTTTCTTTTGATGAACAGGGGCGACATCTGGCCAAGTGTCGATGTGATATTTGACTACATATGGATCGAGGTCGTGCATCTCCGTATATGACCAGGAAAAAATGTCCTGGTATTCCTGAAAGTGAGATTTATAAGAAATGAGTTCTTCATGGGAGCTTGTGACGCCAATGGTGATTTCTTCTACGATTCTCAGTTTAATGGAAATGTCAATTTTAACAGTGGGGGAGATGTTGGCCATGTTTCCATCTTCAAAAGCATCGGGGGTAGGGATAGGGTTGTTTAATCAATATATATGCCTTGAAGGAATAAAATCCTTGGTTTCGATTGCGCACATGGATGCTTGGATATGAGTGTGAAAGGACTCCTGTGAAATAAAAATTTCTCGATGATGGAGCACATTCCATGGGAAATCGAGATTAATGATTTCTTCCAGGATATCTTCGTCGCAGTGAAAAATGCGAGAATACAGAGGATCCTGTGAGGTAACAGGGGGAAAGGTCGATGGGTAAGTGTTAGTGGCCTCAAGTGGTGAGTATGTAGACACAATATCATATACAGGGTGCGAGGGATCGCTGGACATAAAGTACATGTCCCGATACTATGGAGGGTACCTCATTCACTCGAGCGTTGATGACGAAATATATAGAGTATCAGTAATGTGAGGCTCAGTAGGGAGTGGCTGAGAGGGATTAGGACGAGATGTTTGGCATATTGCGACTAACATTTGGAGAAATTGAGGTAGAGCTAGGCAATCATGAGTGTAGTGGCCATATTCTGAACAGATGGCACAAGCGAATTTGGTTCGCAACCCTTTATTGCGTGTGGTTGAGGACTCTGTAGTATCATTGGACTTACTTGGTGGAGTGGAATGAAATGTAGTTTCTCTAGGGAGATGGATCAGATTGCGTAACTCGGGAAGAGTAGGACATCTATTAGTGGAGTTTCCTTTTCTTTCACATAGTGCAAAAGGAGGTTGAGTTCGGGGAGGAAGTGGAGTTGTGGGCTTGTTCTTTTTTCGTCTGCCCCCAGTGGTGGTTGTGTTGTTGCTAGTTGGGGGTGGGGGTGGTGTGGTAGGATTCTATACTAGGATATGCATCTATAATTCCTCTGTCTGAGGATGGAGAGATGTCATAGGGACCATCGCAGGTGGATGGAGATACCATACAGGGATGGCAAGAACCATGTTTTGAAGGGTGAGAGTAGCAGCTACCTGGAATGCTTGGACTCCAGGTGGGGGGTAGAAAAAGGGAATTTGGGTAATGTCTTGGGGGAATGTCTCCCAAACCAAGATTTACCCTTGGAGGGAGGGGGGAATCTGGGATAAGTGGTGTAGTGGGGTGCTCAGGGAAATCCCGAGGTAATAGTTCTCTAATTGGTGGAGCTTGGATGTGGGGAGGGGCCTTTATGGGAGGAGTATTGTCTCTGATATCTATTCCATTAGAAGATAATACACACACTTGTGTTGAAGGGTGTAGGAGAGGTGGTGCTCCATGATTTCCCCCCAGCAAGGATGGGTCCTTGAAAATTCCAGGACCCATTTCAATGATCGAAAAAGTGTCAGATCTAGTACGAACAAGGGGGATAATTTTATCAATGTTGGAAGAATGATTAGGCTCGTAATGTGTAAGTTGGTCGATGGTGACGATTTTCCCATTGTGGGGGGACATCATCGTTCGAAACATAGAAGAGGCTACCACCTTCATAGAATACATGTAGCTACGCCTGAACAAGATGTTGTAATTAAGTGGGGCATTGATAACTTCAATGTTGATGAGGATGGTTTTGTCCCCAAGTTCTAAAGGGAAATTTTGAAAGAGCCCTTCAGGGGATGATGGTCGACCATCATAATCTCTCAGGGTGATGGCATATGGTATGAGCTTAGGTGAGCCAATTTTCTGCCATACTAATTTGGACATGATGCATGTGGATGCACCTTCATTGATGATGCATCGATGAAATGTGGTGTTCCAAATCTTAACTGGTATCTGCAAATCTACTAGGGCGGGGAGGCATGGTTCTCCACTATCTAGATCAAAGGTGATGAGTCTAGTATCAGCTGGGTCAAATGCCCCCAAGGCGAAAATCAAGGATTTCTGCTGAGTTGGACAAGTTTGGAGGACCTCCAATACATACATGGCTGCAGGAGATTGTGCTAAGTCATAGACAAGATTGTAATTATGGGCTTCCCTAGCATGACGGTTATGTACATTCATTCGTAAGGCATATGTGGCATACGAGGGTTTGGTTCAATGTTAGGGCGTGGAATCATCAATGGTTTTTCGGCTATAGTTGGAGTTGCTTCTAAGGTGGTTGGGTTAGATTCAGGGGAAACACTGTATTGGCGACCACATATTTGTAGAAGAATATCTTCTTTGTTGGTAAGGAGGATGTTGTGATCGACTGAATTTCCAGGTTGATTGGGACCTAGGTTTTGATATTTCCCTATTTGGGGTGGCGCAGGGTGTACCTCCTGTTGGGTATTCATCACACCTTGGTGTGGAATGGGTTTTTTCAAAATGGCCGGAGGTGGCTGTTGCAAATACTGTTGTGGGGCCTATTGAGGGGTAGGTGACGTTGGAGGACATTGTGCATTCATGGATTCTTTCATCCATTTGAAATCATACATTTGTGGGCAATGATGAGTGTAATGTCCATACTCACCACATAGAGTGCAAGGGAAGTTAGTTCTGAGGTTATTGTTCTTCCCTTGTCGTGGTTGATTATTATTGTTGTCCCCTTGGGGGTTTTGGTTTCCCTGATTCTGGTTGCCCCCAACATGATGGTTTTGTTGGGGGTTATTTCCTCCTTGTCCTGGGTTGTTATTGTTTCATTTTTTCCCTTTTCTCTTGGTATTATTCGACGGATGGGATGGATTTTCTGTATTCAATTGTTCAAACATTTGAAGTTGTTGAATGGAAGAGAGTTGAACAAAGTTAAAGTCGACCTGTGTTTTTCTTGGTGGAGGAGCAATCGACTGTGGAGGACCAGGAAATGGTAAATATGGATTGTTTTGAGGAGACGATCCATATGGCATGTAGGAAGTTGAAGCACTTCCACTGCTGCTAATGTTGTATGCAAAGGTAGAAGGTGAAACTGTACTTGGTTGAGAGACCAGACACATCATGGGTACTGGTGAGGGTCCACCCATTGGTGGAGGGGGATAAATGGGATATGATTGTTGGTGAGCGAGAGGAGGGTAATAATACATCCCTCCATACAGTTGCGGATATTGAGGTGCACCATAAGTGGGTGACGGGTGGTTGTAAGGGTTGAGATGGTTCATAGAACCAATCAACCCATCCACAACGTGGGACATCCTAGGTTTGTCCTGGACTAATGTATGAGTCTGGGTGCATCAGACAATACTGTGTACAAGTAACTTGATTGAGCATAGATGAGGTCAAACTATTGAGCCTTGCTGATGGATTCCTCTTATGACTGAGGAAAAGTGGATTCTACATCTTTGGCAATAACAAAGATGATACATTTAAGAAACCAATCAAGACGTTGTTCTTTGGTGGTTTCCGCTTTACACAAACTACGTCACCAACGCCATTCATGGATGTGGTTGGCTATATGGATAGTAGTGGTTTGTTTGAACTCAGAGAGAAGTTCTAAGACAATATCACGATGCACTTATAGTTGGAAAAATGATAAAAAGGCCTTGGCCAATGATTCAAAGGTCACATGGGACCCTGATTTTTTGTCCACATACCATTTGGCTAATGAGCCCATGAGAGTTCTTTAAAATAACCTTAAGTGTATTGAATCGTCCATGATGTTGTTTTAAGAGAACCATAAGTTGAAGGTCATAACATGGTTGGCAGGATATTCCCCTGGTTTTCCTTCAAACTTTGGAATATCTGAAAATAGTTTGGTAGGAATATTGGTCCATGTGGGATCATGTAAAATGGGATCTTTCGTAAGTTTGGTCAAATCAGGAATGTTGAGGGATGTCAAGTATGGAATAGGAATATTGGGAAAAGGATTAGTTCCAACCATTGTGTGAGTAGGTAGTGGACCTGTCCCTTGAGAGGGATTTGGTGGGGTGGTACTTCTCTCTTGAGAAGAAGTTTGACCCCCACCTCCTTGTGAAGGAGAACTAATGGATGGATGGCCTTGGGAACTGGACCCAAGCAAAGTGGAACCAAGTAAAGTTGATCCCAAAACAATGGCACTCACGGGAGTGTGAGATGGCTAAGATGGGGAGTTGGCAAGACTAGGGACTCCTCCTAGAATAAGAGGGAGATTCTGCAAGCGTCTAGAATGACAGGGATTCTGTGGGTCCCCGATGGTTTCCGACTAGAAAAAGTGGATGTGTGAAAATGGTGAAAAGAGAAAGAGATTTGTACATGTTTTGACCTTCAAAAGATAGTATAACTCACAATTGCATGTAATCAAATGAGCAGCATACATAAATCAACTATAAACTAAACAAGCATGTGGATAGGTGGATTTTGTCTACGTGGGGGAACAATAAAAACAAATGCTTATTTCCTAAAAGATGTATCGTCCTTCCTCTCAAACAACACCAGGCCTTCCAATAGCACTTAATAGTGGGGTTTGAAGCCACTAGAAGAGGAACTAGTGAAGGTTGAAGTAATCAGTTATAATGAGGGGTAGAGGGTGCATATCCCAAAAGAACTAGCGATATTTCCCAATAGACACACAAAATCTGATCAAGGTGTGATTACAGACCACAATTTCCACCTAGGTAGATGTCCTAAGTTTTGGCCACTAGGCACCTTGGTCAAAATGCGACATTTAGATTTTTGGCCTCAGAAATGGGCCACGGGTTGGATTCCCTCACAAGAGTAGGGTGACTCAAGGAGGGATGTGCAGAACAACCAGACCTCAGCCTTCAACCCTTCATGGGTATCTCCCTACCTTATGGTGCAGGAACACTTGACTTGCAGGATTTGAAAGTTCCCTATTTCTCAAATTCTATTGTTTGAAAATGTGTGTTATCACTGAAATTTCGTCCGCGCATGGTTACAAGAACTCAACATCATCAAACAATAATGAAGTCATTCATGGCCCTGAATTAATCTCACAACATTCAAAAAAGGGAAAAAACTATACAAAGTAGTGAAAAATTGAAGAGCGCTTTGCAGACATTGGGCGCGCGCGCACATGCGCGGAACAAAAACGTAGAATGCACACATACGCACATGATGCGCGGCTGTTAGTGCAAAAAGCCACGCACCTGCTATACGACGCATTTATGAATATGGTCGGCCTCCCAACCACTTATGGTTCAGCTCCCAAGCTGATTTGACCTCCAAATCTGGGTTGAATCCGAATGGTGGGCTGGTCAAAGACCTAATAATGCCCTAAATGACCTCTTTTCACACTACAAAACAGTTACACAATAACCCAATGCAATGCTATAAAAAGCCATGAATGCACCTCATTTTCTCAAGGAATTCAAAGTAATGTTATGCTGCCTAGATTGTTTTAAGGACTCCATCCTTGACAAGAACACATTGGCACCATTTCATTGAGMAATCCACCTCTCCATTGAGTGGATTTGCAAAGAGTTCTTTCACCACCATTTTCATTTTTCTTGTTGTAAGAAGAGCTACTAGTGAGGGTCCAAGAGCCTTCCCTTGGAGGAAGAAGGGACTCATAGTCCCCTTTCTTCTTGGTGCTTTGTTTTCATCAGTAGATCAGCCTCAAAACATTGGTGACATGGGTCTTTTTGTTCTTGTTATCTCTATGTCCCTATGCTTATGATTTTAGTTTTTATTAGTTTAATTCTTAATTCTAGTTTTGTTTTTCTTTCTCTAACTCTTTCCTCTACAATTGTCCTGCTCAACAGACCCAACTGAGCTTGCAAACACCTCTTATTTTCTCACCAAGGTGACGAAAGAGGTGCAAAAGATTGGCGACTCTGCTGGGGAAAGGTATCAATTTCCTACCTCATTTGGGCTTATTTTGCTCTTCTTTTAGTTTGATTAACTTGCAGGTGCACAAACCGGCCTAGGACAACCTTCCAACCATCCAATTCAAAGGAGAATTGAGAGAAATCCATCCGGATTTTTCTTTCTTGGCCGTTTGTCACAGGTGCGTGGGTATTATACCCCACAAACGCGCATCGTGCGCGCATGCGCTTAAGTAAAAACCTTTCTCTGCGTGCATGCGCTTTCTGACTCATCTCTGTTCGCGCGCCAGCGCTCTGTGCGCCTCTGTCTTCACTAGGGGCCGCACATCTGAGAAAAATTTCACATTGCAAGTTGTTGGGATGTGGGGAAGACCATTTGCCTTCTTAAAAATGATGTCAAGCATGTTTTAAAGCAGCACCACACTTAGTCCCCTCATCATATAAAGGGGTTAGTCAAACACACATAGGCACTTAGGAGGATAAAAATTGATTTCCCTTATTTGCTTTTTGCCACATGGATGGCTTGTTTTGGCTTACAACATAAGGTGGAAATCATTTTTAATCATATCAAACTTACATTGGGACTAGAAACTGAATTACAATCGCCTAGTATGCTCTTCTCTCGCACCTTCAAGCGACCTTGAGAATCAGAAAAAGATTGTGAAACAATTTCATCTCCCTTAACAAAGTTTAATAACCTTTAGGAGAAGACAACGACCCTTCTTGGGACCCCTCTTAGTTTTCTTTTTCAAACACATCTTAATATTGTAACGGGCCCATACATGCCCACATGATACAAAGATAGGATAGTATTTGAAAGTTTGATTTCTTAGATCAAAACACTAGGGAAGTTTAAAGGTTTGTAACGGGCCCATACATGCCCACATGTTCAATCTAGGATAGTTTCAAGATTTTCTTAGATTACATCACAATAGGGAGTTAAAGGATAGTAACGGACCCACATGTCCACATGCTAG
>ML810419.1:59468-111472 GCA_009831015.1 Picea engelmannii
AAAATTGGCACACTTTCACTCACACACAAAAGTCACTTATCACTCACATAGCTTCTTCTTGAAACATGGAGGTCAAAGTAAGTTTCCTCCAAAGGGATTCCGAAAATACCCCATCTTTTCTTGACGAGACTATCCACTCCCATTTTTTATCAACGAGGTTGGTTTACACCCCCAACCTCCCAAAACAACTACATCTAAAATCTTTCTAAAAAACTCACTAAGTTTTCCTCCACAGGAGGTGCCAAAAGAATTTTTTTAGTCTAGGTAGGATTTCGGGGATAGGAATCCAAATAACTCCCCGTTATGTGGTTCTCACATTGTCAAAACATAGAGGTTGTCAAATAGGGAACTGAAAATCCTCCAAGTCAAGTGTTCCAATCACCATAAGACAGGGAGATACCCATGAATGGTTGAAGGCCGAGGTCCGGTTGTTCTATGCGTCCTCCCTTGAGGCACCCACCTCTTGGACGGGATCCAGCCAGTGACCCATTTCTTAGGCCGAAAATCTAAATGCCGCACTTTGACCGAGGTACCTAGTGACCAACTTTAGGACATCTACCCAAGTGGCAGTTGTGGGCTGCAATTGCACCTTGATTGGATTTTGTGTGGCTATTGGGAAATATCGCCAGCTCTTTCGGGATATGCCCCCTTTACCCCTCATTATAACCAATTATTTCATCCTTCACTAGTTTCTCTTCCGGTGACTTCAGAACCCACTGTTGAGTGCTATTGGAAGGTCCAGTGCTATTTGAGAGGAAGAACACTACGTCTTCTAGGACATGAGCATTTTCTTTCTTTTTTATTCCCCCACATGGACAAAACCCACTTACCCACATATATGCTTCTTTCTCATGTTATGTATGATGAACATCTGATTACAATTTGATTTGGATATATATATTGTGTAAACATTCAACGCAAAGGCTCTTGTTTCTGTATTTCTCTCACCACTTTTTGCACATATTCACACAGCTAGTTTGACATCATAGGGGAACCACAGAACCCCTGTCGTTCATGACACTTGCTCAACCTCCCTCCTATATTAGGGGGAGTATCTGGTCGTGCCCGCTCATCGAAAAATCCTTCACACACTCCTGTGAGTGCTACTATCTTAGGATCAACTTTGCTTGGTTCTACATTACTTGGGTCAACTTCCCAAGGTCATCCGTTCACTCGCTCTCCTTTACATGGAAGCGGGGGACCCACTTCCTCTCAAGGAGGGAGCACCAACCCACCTAGTCCCCATCAAGGGTCAGGTTCACAACACACTATGGCCAGAGCTAACCCTCCCACCCCACTACAGATGCCATATTTGGCCTCTCTCAACATACTGGATCTCACCAAACTCACCAATGATCCTATATTGCATGATCCCACATGGCCTGCAATGCCAACAAAACTACCTTCAGACATACCAAAGTTTGAAGGAAAGGCAAGGGATGACCCTGCCAACCATGTCATGACCTTTCACCTATGGTGCTCCTCCAAGAGCATTATGGATGATTCCATCAGACTACGATTATTTCAATGCACACTCACTGGCCCATCGACTAAATGGTATGTTGAAGAAAAATCGGGATCCCACGCAACTTTTGAGTCATTGGCCAAAGCATTCTTGACCTTCTTCCAATTACCCATCCACCACGACAATGGTCTAGAACTACTTTCTAATTTCAAACAAATCTCAACCACACACATCGCTGACCACATTCACAAGTGGCATAGGCGACGTAGTTTGTGCAAAGCAGAAACCACCAAGAAACAATGTCTCAACTGGTTTCTTAGATCACTTGTCTCTCTCCTTGGAAAGGATGTAGCTTCCACCTTCCCTCAATCCGAAGAGGAAGCCATCAGTAAGGCCCAACAATATGACCTCATCTATGCACAGTCAGGATACTTATACACAGTACTTCCTGATCTTCCAAAACCTGTGCCATTTGGCCAAGACAAACCTGGGATGTCTCACTCAGCGGATGGACTAATCGGTGCCACCACACACCAGGGTCCGCAACCCCAACCACCACCGATGTATGGAACACCTCAATACCCGACAACATACAGGGGCACTCCTTATTACCCCCCACCTCCTTATCAACAGACATATCCTGTTGCTATACCTCCACCCATCAGTGGACCACCATCGACACCTCCCATACATCCACCTATCCCCACAAACAGTGGTACTCCCTCAACATCAACTTATAGTACTAGTGAAAGCACTACGCCTTCCTATGTATCTTATGGATCGGTACCACCACAAAATCCATACTTCCCATTTTCTGGTCCTCCACAACCCATGGCTCCCCCACATCCTCATGCAGGGGTAAATTTTGTTCAACCCTCTGCTGCTCAACAATACCAAAATTTTGAACAGTTGAACACAGCCAATCCAACCCATCCATCGAACAATGCTAAGAAGAAAGGACGAAACAGGAATAACAACAACCCAGGTCAAGGTGGGAATCAACCCCCCCAGCACCAACCCACTGGGGGCAACCAGAACCAAGGGAACCAAAACCCCCAAGGGGGCAATAATAATAAACGCCAAGGGAGAAATAATGTTAAAACCATCTTCCCTTGTGCCCTTTGTAGTGAGTTCGGACATTACACTCATCATTGCCCCCAGATCGTTGATTTCAAATGGTTGAAAGACTCTGGTAGTCTTCCCCATTCTCATGCACAACCTGCCCCTCAACAGGCACCACAACAATACATGCAACAACCCCCTCCCGCCGTGCTGCAAAATCCTATTCCACATCAAGGTGTGATAAACACCCAACAGGACACACAACATCCCCCACCTCAGGTGGGCCAATACCACAACCCCAACAATCCAGTAGAGCGTACAATTCTCCTCACCAGTGAGGAAGAAATCCTTCTGCAAACCCGTAATCGTCAGTATCATGCCTCCGCTGAGTCTACTCCCATCTCTCCAGAGACAAACCCTACACCGACGGGACCCCCATTGGTGATTCCTCGCCCTTCCGCCGAACCACCACTTCGCATCCCTTGCATCCCATTGCGTCGGAATGTCCACAAACCACAGGCTAGGGCAGCTCATAACTATAGTTTGGTAGACAACTTAGCACAATCCCCGACTGCCATGTCAGTCTTGGAAGTCCTCCAGACTTGTCCTACTCAGCGGAAATCACTACTTTCCACGTTAGGGGCAGTCGACCCTGCAGATACCCAACTCATCACCTTTGATCTTGATAGAAGAGAACCTCGTCTTCCCGCCTTGATTGCTTTTCAAATACCTGTAAAAATACGGAACATCACGGTTCATCGGTGTATCATCGATGAAGGTGCATATACATGTATTATGTCCAAAACAGTATGGCAGAAACTTGGTTCCCCAGAACTCATACCCTCTTCCATCACATTACGAGCTTATGACGGACGACCATCCTCTCCTGAAGGGCTCTTCCAAAACGTCCCGTGGAACTCAGAGGCAAGACTATTCTCATCGACATCGAAGTTATCGACGCCCCACTCGATTATAATATCCTGTTCGATCGTAGCTATATGTACGCTATGAAGGCAGTGGCATCTTCTGTCTTTCGGACAATGATGTTCCCCCATAATGGGAAGATCATGACCATTGACCAAGTCTCACATTATGAACCTAACCCATCTTCCAACCTCGATAACATTTTTTCCCTCATACACACAAACCAAGACGCATATCCACTCATAGAGATGGGTCCTGGGATTTTCAAAGATCCATCCTTGTTAGGGACGTACCATGGAGCACCATCACTCCTTCATCCTACTAATCAAGTATGTGTCATCTCATCTAATGACACTCACACAGAGGATGCTCGTCCGGAGGCTTCGATCATTCCTGACGTCCCAACAGTCGCAAAACCACTCCCGCCAGAACCTCCTGTACACTCGTCGACCTCAACAGTCCACGAATCCACATCCCCTCAGGGGCATAGTCCCATTTGGGAGACAGTCCCCCAACCCCTCACTCAAACTCCCTTCTTTTACCCTCCACAAGGTATAGAATCTTTTCAGGTAGCCGCAACACTCACACTACCTAATATGGTGTTAGCAATCCCAGTGTGGTATTTACACCCACCTGAGATGGTCCCTCGACCATCCCTTCCCCCACAAGAAGGAATCCCCATGACGATTCCCATCCTTACCCCCACCACCCCCCCACTCACTAACCCCCCTGCTACATCTGGGGGCAGGAGAAAGAATAAAGAGCCCACTGCTCCACTTCCTCCATGCATCCCACCACCTTGCGCACTATGTGAGAAAGAGGGCCACCAAACCAACAATTGTCCATCAGTACCTGAATTACGGAATTTGATCCCCCTCAATCAAACTCCCACAACACTCGCCACTACTGCTAGTCCCACCACTACCACCCACCCTTCCAGTAGTAAAGGGTTGATGACCAAATACGCTTGTGCTATATGTTCATAGTATGGCCATTACACCCATGATTTCCCAGCACTACCACGCTTTCGACAGACCTTAGCGGCTATACGCCAGAACTTCCAGAACAACCCCAGTCCTGCTATGAACTCATCAACAAATATCACTGACATCCGCTATGTCACCACTTCAGTCAATGAACATATGAGATGCCCTTGCTCTCTCTGCAATTCATTATCTCATTTTACATACAAGTGTCCTATGATCCTTGAATACAGACAACGTCAATTGTCCCTGCTTCACTAACCCGCAGAGGCGATAATTGACATTACCTCGTCTCTAGAGGATCTTCATGTCATTTCTCCCGCGCCCGAGGCACTCCCAACACCTCCATGGTTCTTCAATGACGTCTCTGAGGATTTACCCCACAACCCCCCAACTCTCATGCTCATCCTCCTATGGACACTCTCCACCCCACCACCACGGGTACCCCTCAGTACTTCAATATATGGTTTATGTCAAGTGAACCCACACCATCTCCTAACCGTGTTCCCTCTGTTTCTTCACCAGGGGGCAACCACCCAACCACTATCACCGAGATCACTCCTCATGACCCCTTGTATTCCCGGCGTTTCCAATGCGACGAGGAAATACTCGAATATCTAAACCGCCCAGACTCTCCCTGGTATGCGCTACATCACTGCGCACTCTTCTCTCCACAGGAAGCCCCCATGCCTCCTAACTAAAACCCCATTTACACAATCAAAACCAAATATTTTATCCCATTTGGGCCTATCGATTGGTTTAACAATCCCATTCCTGCCCCTGATGCATTTGAAGAAGGTAACATGGCCAACATTTCCCCCACTATCAAAATCGACATTTCCATTAAACATGACATCGTCGAGGAAATCACCATTGGAGCTGCTTTCACTCCTCAGGAAATCGCCGCATATAAATCCCTCTTCTAGGAATATAGAGATATTTTCACCTGGTCATACACGGAAATGCCTGGCCTCGATCCCTCTATTGTCGAACATCGCATCGATACCTGGCCCGACATCACACCAGTTTGCCAGAAACAGTGACCGCTACACCCATCCAAAGCCGCGGCTATCAAAGCCGAAATCGACAAATTACGCGCGGCTGGGTTTATTTACCCCATAACTTATACTTCATGGGTTTCCAACCCTGTACCCGTCGACAAAAAACAGGGCACTATTTGCGTTTGCACAGACTTTCGCGATCTCAATAACACATGTCCCAAAGACAACTTTTCAACGCCTTTCATCGATCAAATTATCAACGACTGCGCCGGCCACGAGGCTCTCTCCTTTATGGATGGATTTTCTGGCTATAACCAAATACAAATCTACCCAACCGATCAGTATAAAACCGCATTCATTACCCCGTGGGGTACTTTTGCATATCGTGTCATGTCGTTCGGCTTAAAGAATGCCGACGCAACTTTCCAGCGGGCGATGACATACATCTTTCACGATCTGGCTAAAATCATCCTCGCCTACTTGGACGACGTCACAGCTCGATCCAAGAAACGCACCCAACATCTCGATGATTTACGAATCATCTTTCAATGGTGTTGTTAGTACAACATCCGCTTGAATCCTCTCAAGTGTGTGTTCTGTTTCACCGCCGGGCCCCTCCTCGGTTTTATTGTTTCCCAAAGCGGTATTACCGTGGACCCCCTCAAAGTCCAAGCTATCACTGAAATTTCACCTCCACGGAATTTACGACAACTGCAGAGTCTTCAGGGAAAAGATAATTTTCTTCGATGCTTTGTCCCAGATTACGCCATACGCCCACACAGTTTCCTCCGCTTACTACGTCACGACATCCCTTTTCACTGGGACGACCATGCCCAACAATCATTTGACGATCTTAAAGCAGTGCTTTCAAACGCACCTTTAATTAGTGCACTTGACTATAATCGCGACTACATCCTCTACGTATCAGCATCAACTGTATCAGTAGTCGGCGTCCTCGTCCAGCTCGGAGATGAAAATCGTGAACACGTCATTTATTACATTAGTAAGAACCTCTCAGGGCCACCCTTGAAGTATAAACACGAAGATAAACTTGTTCTTACAGTTGTCTTCGCAGTCCAGAAACTGCGCCATTACATTCTGCTTCGCACCACAAAGGTCATCGCAGATTCCAACCCTATGCAATACTTTCTCAGCCATTGGCAAGTTAACGAAGAATTTTCTCGATGGATCGTTATCCTTTAGGAGTACGACCTCGAGTTCTCAACACCTAAAAGTAAGAAGTCCCTCGTTCTCGCCGAAATTGTCACGACCCTCCCCTCTGACACCACCTGTGCCCCCGTCAATACCGACTTTCCCGACGAACATCTCTTTTACATTACTTCGGATGATCTTTGGTACGGTGACCTTCTCATCTACCTCCAAACTCAAAAGTTCGGTAACCACCTTTCACGGGATGATCATCGACGTATTCTCCATCAGGGCCCCTGCTACCTTCTCATCGGCGACATCCTATACCGGCGGGGCATCGACACCATTCTTCGTCGGTGTCTGACTATTGACGAGGCCGATAGAGTCTTAAATGACTGCCACAACGACGCATGTGGGGGCCATCTTTCAGGTATATCCACTGCTCAAAATATTATTCGAGCCGGTTACTTTTGGCCTACCTTGTTTCATGATTGCATTCATGCCGTGAAACGATGTGAGCAATGTCAGCTCTACGCCAACAAAGCCCGGGCTCCCCCCGCTCTTCTCCACCCTGTCATTACAGTCGACCCTTTTTGCAAATGGGGCATCGACTTTATGACTTGTAATCCACCCTCCAGCAATGGCCACAAATACATCATTGTTGTCGTTGATTACTTCACCAAATGGGCCGAAGCTATGCCCACTTTCAACAATACCGCTGACATTGTAGCGCGTTTTTTCTTTAACCACGTCATATCCCGCTTTGGAGTACCCCTCCAATTCGTTTCCGACCATGGGAAACACTTCGAGAATGAGATCTTCGTCGAACTCTCATCTCGGTTAGGCTTCTCTCACGAGTTTGCCTCACCATATTACCCTCAGTCAAATGTACAGGTCGAGGCAGTTAACAAAGTCCTCAAGACCATGCTACAGCGCACGGTTAATAAACATAAAACCGATTGGCATCATATGTTATTTTCTGTGCTATGGGCTTATCGAACAGCTGTGAAAACTGCTACTGGTTTCACACCATTTCATTTAGTCCATGAGGTTGAGACAACTCTTCCCATCGAGTGCGAAATTCCCACCTTACACACCGCAATTGAGCTATTACCTAACACTGCTCCAATGGAGCAGCGCTTGCTGAACTTGGATTATCTGGATGAAGATCGTCGATCTTCCTTACAAAACAACGAGGCAGCTAAAAAATGATCCAAGGCTACCTTTGACCGCCATGTCAACCTTCGATCATTCCGTGAAGGCGACCTTGTCCTGGCTTACGATATCGCTCATGATACCTTCGACCATGGAAAATTCGAATCACTCTAGCATGTCCCATACATCATTCAACATTGCCTCACCAAAGGCGCATATATCCTGGCCTCTCCCAAAGGCTTCTCTCTCAAAGAACCCATCAATGGGTTGTATCTCAGGAAATTTTATGCTTAAAAGTAGTCATTCTACTTTAGGTTATTTCTTTTTCTAGTATTTTTAATCTTTTTTCTCCTTCCCTCACGTCTAAACTATCCCATGTGCTATTGATAGATGCTTCCTCCACCAGCCTACCACATTGGTTACGCCGACGGCGCCAACCATTGGACACAAAATCTCACTTCGGCTGCTTGGGCTCTCTACACCCCCTCACATGAAATGCTCCATTCAAACGACATATGTTTGGGGTCAGCAACCAACAACCAAGCCGAATACACTGTGGTCATTGGCCTCCTGGCCAACGCCCATCATCATCATATTCATCACCTTAGCGTCTTCCTCGACTCTCAACTAGTCGTTCTCCAGCTCAACAATGTGTACTGCATACGCGATCCGTGCCTCTTTCTCAAATACCTACAGGTTAGACTATTATCTCAACATTTTGATTCCATTACATTTACATATATTCCAAGACAATTGAATCAAATAACAGATCAAATAGCTAACATGGTGTTAGATTGGCATATATCACATCAAGATACACCTACATAAACATATCACAAAAACCTGTCATAGCATATATATAGAATAGACATCATCAAACTCATCAGCAAAAAACACATGTAGACAACATCAACATCACAAAAAATGTATACTCATGTATATATATAAAGGCCCATCAGGCCATCAAAATGTTTACATACAAAAATACATGTATCTGCAGGCCAATGCAACACCTCGGTACAAAACATGGACTCACCAGCCTATATACAACAAAAACAACCAGATATACATCATTCACCACTCATGGTTCCTTTATCGTGCCACCATCTGCTCCTCTCTCAAGCGGTGGCGGCCAAGCACCCCCTGCCCCAGGCGGTGGTGGTCCACCCATAGGACCCTCCTGCCCCAACGGAAAACATCCACTCGTCATAGCAGCCAGCACAGCTGCTCGCCGCACTATGGACCGCCATGGTGGCGGTACCCCCACACACTGCTCTAGGAAAATCTCGTCCTGGATGCGTGTCCACATGCCCTCAGGCACATCCTGTAACACTGTCTCCAGACGACGACGTATGTCATCAAAATCCACTCCGATCGTCGCCGGAGGAGCGTGTGATGGCCCCGCACCAGGGTCATTGAAATGGCGCCTCCTCACTACCCTCTCGGGCTCAGCTGGTCGCCCCGCGACATCCTCCTGCTGACGTCTCTCTCCATGCGGTAGTCTCTCCGACTCTCGATGAGCCGATGCTCTCTGCATCTCCACCTCGTGCCCGCGAGGTGCCACATCTGCACATGCAAAAAACAACAACAAAAGATAGTATCAACATCTATATCATATACATATGGACTGATATCTCAAAAAAAAACATAAACCACAAACTTGCACACCAATACTAAACATACCTCGATGGTCAAACACCTCCCCTGGAGGTAGCACCATGTCCGGGTCACCCCGGAAGTCCACCCCAGCATAGGGGTACCGAAGTATCACCTGTGGCATATGCCGCCACACCTGTGCCACCTCTGCTGAAAATAAGTGGCCACCTTCGCCACCACCGTGACGAAGAAAAACTGTCGACCACCGCCTCAAGCGTGGCTCTCGCGCCCCTGACATCTCCAGTAGAATCCTCGGGCGCAACATCGACACCCTCTCTAAGAACCAGGCCACTAGGATGGACCCAAAAGCAAACTCCCCCACACCAGTGGACCGACAGTGATCCAACTGAGCCACCATCCTTGCATGCAGCGTCAGTCTCCAAGAGAACCGCTCGTCGACCAACACTCTCTCCAGCGCCAGAAGCTGGCCACCACTAATCCGCTGGGTCTCTAGTGACCCATATACCCGCACAATCATCGCTGCTATACAATGATGCACCAGGGAGTCTATCGCCGCTATACTCACCACAGTCCCAGACATAAAGTCCCGACCTGAGCATTATCTCCAGCCTATATCGGCAAGCAAAGTAGTCGTAGGAAGCATCGGCTTCGCCGGTAGGGGCGTTCCCCGAAAGGGGAGCCTAGTCAAAAAATATACATCCTCCACCGCAGTGAAGGGGATCTGCTCTCCTCGCACGAGGAAGAAGTCCAGCTCCAGACTCCACATCTGGATCAGGAACTGTAATAAATATTCCTGTTCCTGTATCAACGGGCACTCAAAGAACTTTAGCAACCCATAGGCTGCCAAAGTCACACGAACACTGGGCTCCTCAATGGCCACAACATCTCGTAACTGGGCCCAGTCTCGCTCTCGCCACCGCACTGGCATCGTCACCGCCGTCCACCTGCAAACAACATAGAGCCCTATGTCAGCTCAAGCAACCATCCAGACATCAAAAGACTCATTTCTTTTACACCCCAACCTTGCCTCCTAGGCGCGGTTTTGTTACCCACAGACACACACACATGCACGCCTGTTCACTACACAGGCGCGCACAAAGGCGTGCTTGTTCACTACACAGGCGCGCACGCATGCGCGCCTGTGCACTACACAGGTGTGCATCAGTGCGCACATGTTTTCTTCACAGGCGTGCCCCCGGGTGCGCCTGTTCCCCATACAGACGCGCACATGTGCGCACCTATCAAACCCATAGATACGCACTGGTGCGCGCCTGTTCACCTCACAGGTGCGCCTATCGAGCGCGCCTTAAATTCCCTCTACCGTGCCCCCATGCGCGCATATCTAGTGGACAGGCGCACACATATGCGCGCCTATCACCCGATCTCCTGTGCATGTGCGGCCCAGAACCCCCAAATACCTCTGTACGACCCCCCGTACAGCCCTTGCCCAAAAATTGAAAACCTATTTCTATGCAGGATGATCAGACCACTAACCTGATACTCGCAGATCCTCAATCGGATGCCTCGTCCTCCCTGAATCTCCCAATCTCCTCTGAAAACTGCTCGTCTAGTCACTATTGCAGTAGGTACAAATGCGGTGGCAATGTGGGCCCTACAACTATATATAGGCCTTTTGCCAAACTTCCACTCACCTTTCCGGGAGCCCAAGACATCCATTTTTCAAACCGTCTTCAGCCACGAGATCAACATCCCATCACCTACATCACAGCAGTCCCTGGGTCGCTTTTCATCCCGATCCCCCGAGGCACTTTTTTTTTCATATCATGGTCAGGTACGCACGCGCATAGTCACATTTATCAAATACATGCTCATATCTTTGATTCTCTTCAGATATTGTTTACTTTGGGTATTTGGTTTTCATGTGTACAGGTACTTGATCATCATCCATCGACACCACCCCTTCAGGTATATACTCAGCACTGGCATGCAGTCTTTCCCGCTGTATCGCATTTACATTTCCAGTCACACCCTCTGATATTGGCCTCTAGGATCCCCACTCCCGGCTCTGCAGTACCCACGCCTCCATTTTCATCTTCGGTACTGTTACCTGGTAGCATTCTTACCCACATGAGTTGTCCCATTCATAGCACCTTTTGCCACTTTTTGACACTCATGTTGTTTTTCATTACCCTTTAGGGATGGGAGTCCCGATAGTCTTTCATCATGTCGTGAATCAACCACATACTCCTTCTCCTCATTTTGCTATCTTTCCCACACGGACTCCCAGATTATCTCTTTACGGTTCTATTTTTTACCTTCACCTTCGCAATATCATGAACCCGCCATTTCATCCACAATTAGTTTGCCCATCTGCGCACCTACCTTCATTTCACCTACCTCATACAAAAACCCACCAATGGGGCCCCCACCCTTCATCAGTCTTCCAAAGCACATTATGCCCTACACGGGCCACCCATATCACACTGGGGCACCCGTTTATGTATTTGTACGTTTCTACCCAAATTATTCGTTATTTATTGTACAAACACTTTTATTTCCAGTCATTACATTTTCTTTTGTCGTCACCTTTAGCGACTTGCTTCCTTACTTTTGGCCACACACAACCCATGTCACCCTTGGTTGGAGCATTACTTATCATCTACCCTTGCCGGAATCGTCCATATCTTCAGAACACCCCACAAGTCACTTACCTCTACCCTCTGAATTTGTTCACCTTGTCCCGCCTCTGGCACAACTTATCATCGATCTTGTCGTCCCCTTGACACTCGACCTTGTTACACGGTTGCAGCCACTTTTTATCTCAAACATCCTCCAACCAAGGGTAGTTTTGAGTCTTCCCACTTCTTGACTTCGTCCATGTACCTCTGCCACTTCCTTACCTCAGTAGATTTCACGAAGCCCTTTGCTTCTGGGAGTCGCGTCCTCTTTTGTCGACATCAACACCATTTTCCGGAAGGGCGACAATATCTTGATTCTCATTTTCCACTCAATGAGAGATCTCGGACGGCACAGGGTGAAACACCATTGCTCCCTGCTGTCATTGACCCCCGTAGCATTCGACGCCAACACTTCCTCATGTTACGGTGGGTCTTACTGTGCGACTGTTGCAGTTAGTTCTTTTTATTTGCCAAAGACCTTTGAACTTGGCAGGGCTATCAATGCCCACACCATCGCTGCTACTTATTACCGCGATCAATGCCTACTATTCAGAGCATGTTCATTTGCAGAATTGTCTTCTGCATCTATCACGATCTCCCCCGAGGGCACTGCAGTTGTCTACACCAACACTTCAGTTATCTTGTCCAGAGTTACATGACACGAGCATGGGGCATGCCCGCCTCGTTTGTACACAGTTTTCTATTTTACGCACCTCATAGAAGGTCAGGTCCTACCGGTTCCTCTTTTCTCCAACGGATAGCTCTGAACAATCCCACTATTGCTCTCTCTTAAAAACAACATTCTCAGTAGAAGAAACATTGATGGATTTCGGCTATACGTATGCTCCTAACCTCATCCATCAGGGGGCATCTGTTATCACTGAAATTTCGTTCGCACATGGTTACAAGAACTCAGCATCGTCAAACAGTAATGAAGTCATTCATGGCCCTAAATTAATCTCACAGCATTCAAAAAAGGGAAAAAACTATACAAAGTAGTGAAAAATTGAAGAGCGCTTTGCAGACATTGGGCGCGCGCGCACATGCGCGGAACAAAAACATAGAATGCGCGCATATGCACACGATGCGTGGTTGTTAGCGCAAAAAGCCGTGCACCTGCTAAACGATGCATTTATGAATATGGTCGGCCTCCCAACCACTTATGGTTCAGCTTCCAAGCTGATTTGACCTCCAAATCCGGGCTGGATCCGAATGGTGGGCTGGTCAAAGACCTAATAATGCCCTAAATGACCTCTTTTCACACTACAAAGCAGTTACACAATAACCCAATGCAATGCTATAAAAAGCCATGAATGCACCTCATTTTATCAAGGAATTCAAATTAATGTTATGCTGCTTAGATTGTTTTAAGGACTCCATCCTTGACAAGAACACATTGGCACCATTTCATTAAGCAATCCACCTCTCCATTGAGTGGATTTGCAAAGAGTTCTTTCACCACCATTTTCATTTTTCTTGTTGTAAGAAGAGCTACTAGTGAGGGTCCAAGAGCCTTCCCTTGGAGGAAGAAGGGACTCATAGTCCCCTTTCTTCTTGGTTCTTTGTTTTCATTAATAGATCAGCCTCAAAACATTGGTGACATGGGTCTTTTTGTTCTTGTTATCTCTATGTCCCTATGCTTATGATTTTAGTTTTTATTAGTTTAATTTTTAGTTCTAGTTTTGTTTTTCTTTCTCTAACTCTTTCCTCTACAGCTGTCCTTCTCAGCAGACCCAACTGATCTTGCAAGCACCTCTTATTTGCTCACCAAGGTGACAAAAGAGGCGCAACAATGTGAGAACCTGATAATGGGGGGTTATTTGGATGCCTACCCCCAAGATCCTACCTAGACTAAAAATTTCTTTTGGCACCCCCTGTGGAGGAAAATTTAGTGCGTTATTAGAATTTTTTTAGATGTCGTGGGATGAGAGATTGGGGTTGTGGACCAACCTCATTTGAATTAATGGGTGTGGATAATTTCCAAAGAAGTAGTCGAATATTTCATAATTCCTTTGGAGAAAACCTACTTCGACGTCCACTATTTCAAATAGAAATTATGTGTGTGAGGAGTGACTTTGTGTGCAAGAAAGTGACAAGAGTGGAAATTTTCTAATAAGTGTAAGATTGAAACATGTGGACTTCCTGTGGTCCTTACAAGTCTTTTTTACCTAGCTTACTATGTGTCTTTGGTACAACCCTGCAGAATATTTAAAGCCCTAAAGAACTAGCAATGTGGACATATAGGTCCTTACAAATCCTTTAAACACCCTAAATGTTGTCTATACTAAGAAATATTTGAAACTATCCTAGATCGTAGACATTTGGGCATGTATGGGCCCGTTACTTTGATCTTTAAGCTTCCCTAGATTGTTATCTAAACTAAGAAAGCATTTTAATAAACTATCATAAGACTGCAACATGTGGGCTTGTATGGGCCCTTACAAAGCTCTAAGATGATTTCGAAAAACTAAGAGGAACCCTAGGGGGGATTTGTCCTCTCTTAAATATTTTTTAAGGGAGATGAAATGTCCCTTTAACCACCTTTCTTATTCTCAATATCACACTAGTGTGCAGGGGAAGAACATACTTGAGAGTCAAAGTTAACTTCTAGTCTCAATTTAAGTGATTTGTGTATGAAAGCAATAACTTCAACTTAAAATTTTACAAGTCAAATGAACCATCCATGTGGAAACAAAGAAAAATAGGAGAATAGTGATTCTTTTTAACCCCTAAGTGCCTATGTTAGCTAACCGTTCATATGGGAAAGGACTCTAAGTGGAGTGTAGTTGCCTTTACAAAGTGCAGAAAAATAAAAATCAGAAGGCTAGGGGCCCTCAAACCATGCATAAAAACCCTTACAATTTTGAAAAATTGGACTTATGTGTGGGTTAAAGTTCGGATAGAGGCATAGACGATGCACAATGCGTAGAGTAATGAGGCCTGTTTCATGCACAATGTGCGTCTGTGGGCAGGAAAAACCACACACTTCCTGTCACGCGTTGGGGGAGAAATTTCCAAGTGAAATACTCCCTCCTCAGCTCTGAATTTTGACTTTGGTAGGTTGGGCTAGGTTGGTTTTGGTACCTACAAGACAAAACAATCAAAATGAAGTGCTATCAAGGATCAAATAATGAGGAATTTGATATTGATCCCCAATATGGTCGCCAATCTGTTGTGTTGGTTTTGTCACTTGGGTGAGAAAAAAAACAACACTTGGATGTCTAGACAAGCTTGCTAGACAAAACCAAAGTTTGTGAATGGGTTAGATAAGCCAAAAACATATGAAAACAAATAAATAAAAATAAAACAACTAAGAAATAAATGTTAGAAATCTTGAGAAACTTAGAACCATGAAAATCAAACAATGATCAACATAATACTACCAATGGATCAATAGATTAGTAGGCAAAACACCATAGAGAAAGTCATGAACTTATGAGTCTCCTCTTCCTCATTGGGAGGGCTCTTGAGTTCCCTAATTGAGAGCTCTTCTCTTTACAATGGAAGAAATGACAAATGGTGAAGAAAAACAATGCCTATTCCCTCAAGAGGTGAGTGGAATGGCCCATTGCAATGGTGCTTGAAGGCTTCCAAGAGAAAAGAGGACTCTCAAATAATAATTCTTGCTACATAACAATACTTTGAAGATCTTGGTTTCTTAGCACACCCATGGCTCTTATTTATAGAATTCATACATGGAAAAATGTAATTGGTTCATAGTGTGAACAAGGGGCCTTTTAGGGCACCCTTTAGCCCTTGACCATCCCCCAAGCTAGATTTCACTCAGATATGAGTGCCAAATCGTGTTGCGAGTCAGACCAGAAGTGGTTGAGGGGCCGACAAGATCCATAAATGCGTCATTCATAGAAGTGCATGACTTTTCTCATACACAGTCACACATTTTGCGCATAGTGCAGGTTGAGGCCTGTGTTGGCCCGCACACTCTGCGTGTGCTCCTTTTGGTGATTATGCACACTCTAATTTTTTACGCCAATTACATAATTTTTTTCGTTCTAGATGAATTTTAGTGTTGCAGGTGGACTAACTATTGTTGGCTTTGATTTTTTTCCTTAACCATTTGTGTGCAATGTTGCAGACTATTTTTCAGTGATAACACCTATATTAATTGTAATTTTTTTTATATGCATTCAAATGGTATCTATGCATTTTAAGTTTCATTTCCAAATTTGCAGTTTTTCTTTAGCTTGTGTGTTTTCTTTTTAATACATATAGGGTATCAAGTTTGGTATTAGAGTAGATTTTCTTTTCTTGTAATTAATTGGGGTCCGCACGAAGAATAAAAGAGGTCGTTTCAAGGAAAAAAAAAATAAACGCTTATCAGGCTGATGAAAACACATAATAAAGGAGCAGAGACTTTGTTGAAGAAGAGGGGAGAAACACAAAGAAGGAAAGAGATAGCATAAGAGAGAGGCAAAGGAATAGAGGAGAAGCAATGGAGAAAGAAATAATCCAGATAGCCAACATAAATAAATTGTTAATTTCTATGTGGTTCTGATTTCCGAGAGGAGTCTAGATGTATTTTTAAGACTTGGACTAGGGGGCTGTTGAAAATTAATTTATGAAAATGGAAACCTTTGAGATGTTAAAATTGCAATTTATAAATTCTGGGAGATTTAAATAGAAGTTAGTAATGTAGCTTTAATAAATTTCCTACAATTTTCTATATACACATTTTTTAATGGTAGTTGTGTACTCTGAGTTTTCATTTCCAAATTTACAGCCTTACCTGTATGTTTTCTTTTTAATACATACGCAACTGGATCACATTATTATGTATCAAAAGCTTTTTCGTTGTGTTTTTCCTTTCATATTGTTTGGAAGCAACAATATGAATTGCTAACAAATTAACAATGCAAGAACTTGAATGACAGATCATATAGGAAACTTTTCATCGCACTACAGATCAAACAACTAATGTTCGTCTCTATTCCAACTTTTTATTTCCTATCGGCCTATACCAACCAGATTTTTTTTATTTCATTTTGGTAGTTTTTAATCTCAAATTGAACACTTTGTGATAATTTTTTCATAGAAACCTCAATACATAGCTTTGTTAGAAGGAATTTAGAGAGTTGAGACTCGAAATTGTCACCAACAACAACAAACATGCAAAACTCATATCTACTCTAAACTAATTGAGCTAAACTCACACCTACTCTAAATCAATTAAACTAACCCTCCAAATGTTTTGTGATACCTATAAAATATAAATACTCCAATAATATGAAATACTTCAATAATAAAAAAAAACAAAAATGAATACTCCAAACCACAGACAAAAAAATAAAGCATTGCATTCAAACGACAGACAAAAAAATAAAGCATTGCATTCAAGTGGCTGAGTACAATATTCATCGTTGTGGTCACATAATTTATATGCTCAATATTTCTGCCGATATATCTGTGTAGAAAATAACCATACCATAAAACTTATATGCAAAAATGTCAGACTACATATGTGAAGAGAGCAGAACCAAAGGAAGACATAAAATAACACATGGAAAAAATTCTTATTGCTCAATGATCAAAACATATACATCTGCCTCGTATTTATAGAGGCCATGGAAGACTCTCGAGCATCTAGAGGGTTCTCAGAGCGAGAGATATGTTGGTGGCTAAATTGGTGGGTATGGCAGTCAAGGAAGAGTCAGAAGTTTGGTGGTTGATGAGGTAGGTAGAAATTAATTCCTCCAACACTCCCCCTAATTTCTACTACTAATTACATCAATATTTATAATGACCAATGCTTCTCTCAAATACTCAAATTGGTCTTGTGATAAAGCCTTTGTAAGTATGTCTGCAAGTTGCTCCTTTGATCTGCAATGTCTCCTCCTTAACGAATACATGTCTTAATCTTTATCTGGTTAGGTGTTTATTTGAGTCATGTCATCATCTCCAATTTCTATCTTCATGTGGTTGGGCTTCCTTCAATTTGCTACTTTATTTTACTAGCTTCCCCTCATTATAAATCACCTTGGGATTTTACGGCTTACCCCTAACCATTACAATGCTCAGGAACCATCACACCAAGTGGTTTCTAGTTGACCACAAACTTTTCTTATTGGTGGTTTTGGGTGACCACAAACCTTGCATGATGGGGAAATTGATTTACAAAACACACACTCACTTGGGATTTCTTCACTATGAGTTTCATCCTCAAACAATTTTTTGCTTCTTCTTTGTACCTTCATAACATTGATTAATGCTTGAACTTTTGCATCTTCCTTTTGCACCTGTAAACAACTGATCATTGATGTCCATGTAAAAAGAAATCCATCTACCGAGATACATGGGTACCATCCGCTGTACTCACTAGTTCTCTAGGTATCCTTTTCATGTACATGGTTCATCAATACATTAGACTCCTTTATTCATAACTTGGTCCCAACCAACTCATACTCTGAGATTACTTAATATCACATTCCTCTCCTTAATCGAAGATCTAACTTCTCCAATCTCCATCAAAATTATATACGAGTACACCTGCCACCCTCGTACCTACCTAGTGGTTAATTCCACAGCTTGATGCCACATCCACTCTATGCATAAGAGGGATGCACTCTACATGATCACACTAATCCATGTAGGCCTGACTCAACAAGGCTTACTAAACACCTGGGGAATATAGCTTGCCTTGTCTATGGCTAAGCTTTACAACTTTGGACCAAAAATCCTCTAGGGTGTTAGGTACTACCGATCATGCACCCCCTACAACATATATGCATCATTTCATCTCAGGTACAAAAAATTCCACATTCTTTACTAAATGCCCAACAAATTACAAGCCCATTACATATGCCCATTTACATCTCATCATTAAGCATAACTTCATTTGGAGTCTTCTTTATTCTTTACCTCTTCCAACGAGAGTCTTTCTTCCTTGTTTTTCACCATCCATTTTTTGTCTTCTATCACCCTTTGTCTTGTGCATCATGAGTCTGTCTTTTATTGTTTTACACTACTTCTTGCATCTTGTTTTTACTTTCAATATACTTTATGGATATGTTTCTTGTTGGAGTTGATCAAGATCCAACAATACAACCTATGGCAATGGATTGGCAAACTTAATTGACACACCACTTGCCATGAATTTACATCACTTTAACATTTGATTTGGACTCAACTTTTGACTAGCTTAACAAACAGACTCTCACTTCAACTTTAACTAGCACTCATTTTGACTCTTCTTGAGATTGATGAATTTACATTTCAAGACTTCTTTTCACAAATCTTTTAGACTCATTCACTTGAATTTGACCTATCACTTGAACTTGACTCTCAGCTTAACTCATTTTTCTCTAAGACTGAACCCCACATGACCATTCCAAGAACTTTCAACAATGTATTTCACTTCAGCCATATTACAAAATGAAGTTCTCACCTTACTAAAAAATGGAAGACATTTACACCACTTTACTCAACTCTCCCTTGAGAAGATGAGACCCACATGACCACATTTAACAAAACAATGCCTCTTCATATCTTTACATCTAGAAAGTAAGCACAAGCCTTAACAACAATAGCGAAAGTAAATTCATTATCGGTTTCTTTAACAACCATATAAAAATTTGCAGACAGACTCTACATAAGAAACAAATACAACCCTAGTCAAAACAAAGCTCAAAGAATCCTTTGTGGAAATAGATGTGGGTAGAAGCAAAGGAACACAACAACTCATCTTTTGACTATTTGAACAAACTGGGATCTTCTCCAACATGTGGTTCTACCTCCTACTGCGCATCTTCGTTATAAACGACATAACTTATCAAATCTGTTTTCGAAAAAACCCCCATATTTGAACTCGGGATGCGGGGCTCGAACTTCTGCAAACCCTTGCACCTGAATTTACCCTTTTTAGCAAACTTGCCAAGTGGATGCAACCTCGGACTGATGTCGTGCAAAATTTTGAACCAAAATTTGTTGTGAATAAAGCTGCCTCTTATGTAGCTGGGCTGACTCCTCTTCCTACTCCTTGTATCCTCGTGATGCTGCAACAATGCGCGAAATATTGATAAGATTCGACCACAAACAACCAAAGAAGATGTGGCTATGTGTATACCCAAAATGATGGCTCCTTCAGCTGAAAATGATCCCTTGCTCCTATGAAATCAACCTCGGATAAGACGTTACAAGAAAAATCACGATCTTCATGACCTATTGAGTGAGAATAGACGAAGACTCTCTCTCTTTGTATCATTATGCTGCACGATCTCTGGATTCAGTGCATTCCTTCTTCTCCACATCATTGATGCAGATCCCGTAACTGCTGAGCTCGTGGGGAAAAATCTGATTCTTCCTTCTTTCTATTCATCGGGCCACAGTCGGACATCATTCCATTCAACATACATGCTCACTCTGCTGCATTATAGACACCCAACAAATATTCACAACGCAACTCTAGCACTACACAAACTCTTTTCTCAGCGACAAAGACTCTGCTCTAAGGATCCTGGGCCTCCCGTGATGGAGTTAGCCCAGTCCTGTGCTTTGATACCAAGATGAAGAGAGCAAAACCAAAGGAAGACAGAAAATAACACACATAAACAATTCTTATTTCTCAATGATAAAAGAAGATACATCTGCCTCATATTTATAGAGTCCATGGAAGACTCTCGAGCATCTAAGGGTTCTCGGAGCGAGAGATATGTTGGTGGCTAAGTTGGTGGGTATGGAGGTGGAGGAAGAGTCTAGAAGTCTAGTGGTTGATAAGGTAGGTAGAAATTAATTCCTCCAACAATATGGAATGTAGAGTGTCTACTTTTTATTCGGAATAACATTACTTTACAACAAAACCCACGAAGAAAACACACAATGCATATCTATATTAAGGTCATGTTGCATGCTAAATGTTAATTGACAAATTATATGAAACTCATGTCCTAATTCCTTTTATTCTTTTATTATTATTGTCATCAATCTTATGATGAATGTTGTGAGAATTTTTTTTCTTGGATTGCTCGCACATGAAAGAGGCATCGACATTGTTGTCACTACAGTAGAGACACGGATGTTGTGAGTACCCTTGTTCCACAAGCATATTTCTTGTGCCCAAAACCAATTCCCTGTTGCTAATGGGCTTCCCATGTTGTTCAAGAATTGTCTGAATAGCGTTACTGAATGCTCCATACGCTTTGTTCGGATCACCTATAGGGCAGACGTCGACAGATGTCTCGTTAGTTTGGCATCCGCTCAATAGAATACCCATGTCCTCATGTATACATTGGGGCTCCTCATGATCATATACACGTTGGATTTTATTCACTCCCTTTTCAACCTCCAGGACATAGCAGTTTGAGTTAACAAGCCTCTTCACTTTGGAGCTAGCCTTATCACCGAAAAGATGAAATAGAGCGATTTTAATTTCAAATTTTACCTAGTTAGTCATAATGTCTATGAATAAAAGTTGTATATTAGGAAATCTAATTCAATTTCCTATGTTTCATCTTCCTACAACATATTCAAATTCATTGTAAAAGTACGTCGAATAATCCCTCCAAGTTAACATAATGTTGTTTTTGCAGGTTTGCATTGCCACTAACGCATCATGAGAGACTACCATTAGCTTGCACTCACCCTTCAACAAATACCGGCGGAACAACATAATAATGGGAATAACAATACTAGCAATAATACCTTTATTGAAAGAAATAAATGTTCTCTTACCTCTTCGAGGGGGCATCCTCTAGCAAAGCAATGCTATGCTACAATAATTCTCAAGAAAATGCTTTCTTATGCCTCCTACTCTTATTTATACTAATTATATCTTTTAAAGAACATTCTAGAGGAAGACTGTTACAATAATTCTCAAGAAAATGCTTTCTTATGCCTCCTACTCTTATTTATACTAATTATATCTTTTAAAGAACATTCTAGAGGAAGACTGCTACAATAATTCTCAAGAAAATGCTTTCTTATGAAGATGATGTTTTTATTAAGTCTTCTTATATTGACTTGTTCACATTGATTAAATAGACTGTTATTAACTAATATCAACCTTTTTTACATGGAAAATATATTATTCTCTCGAAATTAAGGTTTAAGGAGGTTAGGTCCTTAACACCATGTCCAATGATACTTTGACAAGCTTAGACTACATGTTGAAATCAATGATACTTTGAAGGGCCTGAAGTGCATGTGAAGTCAGTGGGTTAAAATCCTTCCTTGTTGTTGGATCAAGCTTGCCAATCCAATGGCCCATGTTGATTTCAACGAGGTCAAAAACTCTAATGATATCACCCCTCTAGACCTTTGGAATTCCTCTCTCATTACCCACCTCAATCGTATGACCCCATTTAATTCTTCATTACTTTTAATACCCACGATAATCCCCATTTAATTCTTCATTACTTTTAATACCCACGATAATGTACAAATGAATAGACAAGAAGCACTAGAGGAAATAAATAATCTAGGTAGCGAGCAAAAATAATTTGTTTTAATTTCTCTTTGGTTTTAATTGGTTTTAATTTCTGAGAGGAGTCCATATGCCCATTTAAGACTTAGACCATACGGTTCAATGGAAGCCTTTAAAGCATTAAAATTGTAATTTAGAAATTTTGAGATTTAAATATAAGTTCGTGGTAATTGTTAATCCCACCGTGATTTAAATTTTGAGATTTAAATATATCAACCATATTAGCATATTTTTTTTTATTTGATTTTGGTAATTGTTAATCCCAACGTGAAGATGTTGCGACTGTGATACTTATGATATTTTTTTTCACAGGAACTTGATTGCGGAGCTTTGCCAAAAGAATCAAAAGAGTCAAACCTCCAACTGGTATGATAAACTCACATATACTCTAAATCAAATCAATATCTACTCTAAACTAAACCAAACCAAACGAAACCAATTAAGCTAAAGTCCCACATACTCTAAACCAATTAACCTAAACCAAACCAATATCTACTCCAAACCAAACCAAACCAATTAAGCTAAAGTACCACCTACTCTAAACCAATTAACCTAACCCTCCAAGCTTGGTATTGTGATACCTATAAAATATGAATCCTCCAATAACAACAAACAGAATTGAATACTCCAAACCATGGACAAAAAAATAAAGCATTGCATTCAAGTGGCTGAGTACAATATTCATCGTTGTGGTCACATCATTTATATGCTCAATATTTCTACCGGTACATCTGTGTAGAAAATAACCATACAATAAAACTTATATGCACAAATTTCAGACTACATATGGAACGTAGACTGTCTGCTTTTTATTCGGAATCACATTACTTTACAACAAAAACCACGAAGAAAACACACAATGCAGATCTATATTAAGGTTGCATGCTAAATGTCAGCTGGCAAATTATATGCAACTCCTGCCCTAATTCCTTTTATTCTTTTATTATTCTTGTCAGCTGGCAGATTATATGCAACTCCTCCCCTAATTCCTTTTATTCTTTTATTATTCTTGTCATCAATCTTATGATGAATCCTGTGAGAAATGTTTTTCGTGGATTGCTCGCACAGGAAAGCGGCATCGGCATTGTTGTCACTGCAGTAGAGACACGGATGCTGTGAGTACCCTTGTTCCACAAGCAGTTTTCTTGTGCCCAAAACCAATTCCCTGTTGCTAATGGGTTTCCCATGCTGTTCAAGAATTGCCTGAATAGCGTTACTGAATGCTCCATACGCTTTGTTCGGATCACCTGTAGGGCAGGCATCGGCAGATGTTTCGTTAGTTTGGCATCCGCTCAATAAAATACCCATGTCCTCGTGTATACGCTGCGGCTCCTCATGATCATCTACACGTTGGCTTTTATTCACTCCCTTTTCGGCCTCCAGGACAGAGCAGTTTGAGTTAACAAGCCTCTTAACTTTGGAGCTGGCCTTATCACCGAAAAGCTGAAACAGAGCGATTTTGATTTCATGAGGCTCCATTTTAGCTAAGCCGGTCTTTTCTCTTAAGACGTCCAGTAACGAGCCCAAGGGCAAGAACTTGCTCTTTGAAGAACGCCGCGGTATTGTTTCTGGATCAGTTAATGATCTCGAATGAACAGGACCGATTTGCTCCTTCTCTTTGTCAATTAGGCCTCCGCTGTGACAGGAGTCCGAAACCATGGTGAAAGTTGCTCCCAGAGGCACCTTATTCACTATAAACCTGAAGTCGTCATCTTCATGCATCCATATCACAATTCAGTACTAAAACCACTGAAGAAATTAAGTCATAGACATGAGCAGTTGGAAGGAATGATTAATTAAAACATTAATTCAGATAAGATAAAAACACTAGATCGGGAAGAGGGTGTTTACTACCTGTAAGAAGATTGAAATCGCATGGGACGATACACTCGTCGTAGCCGGAGGAGTTATGCATGCGAGCGAGAGTGCCGTGGCCGCTGTAGTGAAAGAAGAGGACGTCTCCGGATTTGGCTCGGCGAACCATAGCGAGGAGAGCCGCCCGAATGTTTTCGCCTGTGGGCTTTGTATACTCTTCATCGGTGTCGATCAGGAGATTAATGCTACGTTTGCTAAAGCCGAAGCGATGAATGAGCGTGCGTTGCATCCTCAGAACGTCGTTTACGCATCCATGAAGTTCATTTTTTGTGTTGGGATAATTGCATCCCACTAACACAGCGTATTTTCGTTTGGCCATGATCAAAATCCTGATCTAAGACAGCTAACTTCTTGACAGTAAATTAGAATACTATTGATAAGAAAGCTGAATAATTTTGAACACGAAAGGGCGAGATGGGCGTGTATTTATAGTGAATATGATGAGATGGCGAGTAAATTAATATTGAAAATTTGAAAGAACATATGAGAATAGGAGTGTGGTAACTCGGTAGTAATTTTCCTTTTCGAGTTACTTTTTAGGTAGGTTTTTCTGCATTCTGTTTTTAAATTTTTGGTCATTTCAAAATTTTGATCGATTTTCCTAATATCTAGATTTGGTTTTAAATAGAACAAAACTTGTGAAATACATGAAATTTTGATCTATAGATTACCCTAAAAATTTGACCAGATCCGGATCCCTGTAAATTAATATTGGAAGAGTATCCCTTAACTTTCACGATTGCTCGAGAAACTTCTTCCTCGAACCAGCATTGATTAAAACAAGACAGGCGGTGTTCGTTGGACGACCACGTTTGATTCGACGTTTCTACTTAAAATGTTGGACTGTTATTGGCGAGCCATTAATGCAGAAATTTTGTATTGTTAATGACGTGACGTATGCAGAGATGAGGCGTACAAGCAACCTCAAGGATGCTCTGAGTTGAAATAATCGGGATTATCTCCCATATTTGCGCTGAAGCACATGTAAGCAGAGGAATCCCCAGCTTGGAATAGAGATGTAGCTGACATCAAGGCTCACTTGATTGCTCAAAAATGCATTAAAGTAAATGGATTTCTATGTCAACGCAACCAACTGATTTAAAAAGTGTTGAAAAAGCTTTCGTGGGACACTGATTTCTCTAAAAAGTATATTAAAATTAAGGAATTTCTATGTCAACATAACTAACTGACTGATTTAAACATATGGAAAACACTTTCGTGGGAAACTGATTTCCAATCTTATTGGAAGTACAATACGCGTTTGCAGGAATTGCGCGATTTCTTCAACGAGGAAGTGCCACACAGTGGGAATCTTGATCAGTTTAAAAAAACTGAACACTTCCGGAGCCGAATGTGTCATTAAAAAAATTTATTTATTTATTTTGCATTTTAAGTTTTATGTTTTACTTTATTGTTATTATTTTTTGTTTAATTTTGTTTGAAATTTAGTGAGAATTTGTTAGATTTACAGATTTGAGTGGTTAATTTTGTATAATCTAAGTATCCTACTAATGTTGTTTTAGCATGTTAAATTATTTTTAAATTCAGAAATGTAATTTAAACAAGAGAAAATTGTGATTTCCTGCAAATCTATGTAGCCAAATACAGCTAAAAAAATGCCAAAACTTAAAACAGATAAACAAAACCTTTATAACATTATATGTAAAAGGGAACTTCTAACTTTTGTATATCCATATTTTTGGGAAGTTAGATTAAACAATTATAAGTAAAAGGGGAAAGTTTGCTATTGAATTAGAAAATTAGAAGTAATTTGGAGAGTAAGCTATTTTTGTTAGAAATAATTTGGAGAGTAAGCTATTTTTGTAATAAATAGATCCTCTTACAAATTTGAGATAAATTTTAGGTATGTGTAGACTTCTATCATGATTCAAGTTTATGTACATCTATGGTAAAATAATGTTAGTAGGGGTTTTACCTAATTTTGAATTCATTCAAATCATCAAAAAATTGATCTTCTTTTTAGACACAACTTGAATAAGAATTCAACAAAAATTGCAGGCATAAGTAGAGTTCTACCATGATCTAAGACTTCTACATGATGGAACAATAACCTTAAAAGTTTTGGCCAATTCTAAATCCACCTATATCTTAAAAATTTTAATCAAAATTTTAAATCAATACACAATATATTAAAAAAATAAATAACTAAAAAAATCTAATACCACTCCAATACAAAAATAAATACATCATTAAAACAAAAAATATACAATTTTTAAAAATCATATATATACTTAATCATATTTAACCAAATAATAATAATCATAAAACTTTTCTAAATTAACTTAAAAATATGTTATCTCTAACCTAATTTATATTATTTAAAATTTATTATATCTCATCTCATATATAAAGCATTATCGTATCTTTTACATAAATTATATTATACTATCTAACCTTTATTATATATCATCTCATATATATATAAAGCATCATCTTATCTCTTACCTAAATTATACTATAGTATGGAAAATAAATTATATATTCTCTCATTTATAAATATCATCTTAAAAAGAATTTAAGAAATAAAGCAAGCACATAAAGTAACTTAAACTATATATTATACCATATGTATACATATTCAAGGATTCACCACCCTTTTGAAGGGTAAAGTGAACTAGGAGTATTCACCACCCTTGTGAAGGGTAAAGTGAACTAGGAGTATTGCCTACAAACAAGAGGTTTGGTCATAACATTGTGTTAGGATGCAAATGGATGATTAAGACCAACCATTGCTCAAAGATAATATAGACTTTCCAAAAAAATTGTTGTATAAATGTATGGACTATGTCAAAGGCATACAAGTTGTAGCATGTAGAGATACAAAGCCTCATTTATGATAGAGACAAAGGTAGAAACCATAGTACATCTACAAATTTTTATTTTTATTTTACAAAAAAGAAGAACAGAACAAAAATAATAAGGATGGTCTGTCATATCTGAAATGTTTATATAATATGTATATTTTTTTACAAAAAAACGTTAATGTTATAGTTAAATTTAGTTATTATGATTTACACTATCCTAAGGTGTTTATTGTTGGGAGACTACTAGCTTTCAAGAGTTATGTGTTTTCCTTTGCATTCTCTTTGTCTTATTTGAAGCCTGGAGTGTCGGTTAATGCATATACTTACATTAATAATTTAATTTCGCAAGAATCTTAATGTGAATGTGAATAGTTACAAGTAGAAATTACACTCCTCTATTCATCATTTTTCATCCCAAATCTCAATGCACCCATATTTTTGTTCTTCACAATTGACCCAAACATGGCCAAATTTCTCAATGTTGTTATGATCTAACTTCTCATCAATCATCTTTTCTCAAGTCACTATAATTTCCTCGCGCCTCTAGAATTTTTTCAAAAACTCAATGACAATCAGTTGTGTGAGATGAAGCATAAATGGAGAAAAAAAACAACACTCTACTAAAAAACATACACATCCCCAAACATATGTGGATCCATACTCAAAGAAACAAAGATCGAGATTAACCATGGGGAAACTCAATGATAGTACCCCTTGAACCCACCATGATTAGTAGTCCAAAAATAACTAGTCGAACAAAATGTCATTCTTGTATGAAGCTCCAAACCTTGGGTCTTGATCCCCTGTATACATAATATCTGGCTTCTGAATATAAACAAGATCTACAACTAACATGCTTTTGGATGGGAGGGTCAACTACTCATATTGCAAGAACATATAGAAATTCCTAACAAAGGGTTATATTTCTCTAATACCTCAAATTCATTGTGAAATATTAATGACTCATCCAAACCACCTTCTATATACTGTGATGTAATTACAACCACATATTTGCAAGACATATTTTTTCTCAATCTCATCCCTTTTACATAATTTAGGGTTTATTAATATTTTTCATCAATTTTTTAAACTTGTTCTCTTTCCACCCTGCAAACCTTTCCATCCATCAAAATCATCAACAAGAAGAGGCTAAAAAATTGATCCAACTATTGCACTTGTACTCGAAGATTCTTTTAATTAAGTCCAAGAAACATCAGTTGTGTGAGATGAAGCATAAATGGAGAAAAAAACAACAGTCTACTTAAAAACATACACATCATCCCCAAACATATGTGAATCCATACTCAAAGAAACAATGATCGATATTAACCATGGGGAAACTCAATCATAGTACCCCTTGAACCCACCATGATTAGTACTCCAAAAATAACTAGTCAAACAAAATGCCATTCTTGTATGAAGCTCCAAACCTTGGGTCTTGATCCCATGTATACATAATATTTGGCTTTTGAATAGAAACAAGATCTACAACTAACATGCTTTTGGATGGGAGGGTCAGCTACTCATATTGAAAGAACATATAGAAATTCCTAACAAAGGGTTATATTTTTCTAATACCTCAAAGTCATTGTGAAATATTAATGACTCATCCAAACCACCTTCTGTATATTGTGATATAATTACAACCACATCTTTGCAAGACATAGTTTTTCTCAATCTCATCCCTTTTACAGAATTTACGGTTTATTAATAATTTTCATAATTTTTTTAAACTTGTTCTCTTTCCACCCAAACCTTTCCATCCATCAAAATCATCAACAAGAAGAGGCTAAAAAATTAATCCAACTATTGCACTTGTACTCAAAAATTATTTTAATTAAGTCAAGGAAACATAAGGTCTTTTTTTATATTCATCAAGGATGTATGTGATGATTCCCCAAATAAAAATACATTAATCACATTTGAAGGTGAAGTGATATTAGTCATTTTCCTTCAAAAGAATAATATTTTAGATGATGGGGTAGAGCTTCAAATAAAAACTCGACACTTTGGAGTTTGGATTTCTAAGTATCTTAATTATTGAATGAATATTTTTTTATCATCTTTTAATTTAATTTATTATAACGAGGCATTTGGTCAATGACATCTCAAGACAAATTCTCATATTATTATGGTATGTGGAGACATTTGGATCACATATGAAGACTCTTTCACCCTTTCAAAGAATTTTGCAATTTGTTTGATATAAGATTTTTCTTAATCTAACATGTTTCTAAATTCTATTAAAAAAAAACAATCATACTTAATTCAATTTTCTTAATCTAACATGTTTCTAAATTCTATTAAAAAAAAACAATCATACTTAATTCAATTTTCCCAAATCAAATTCATGTCAAAATTGAAGATATATCGTAGATTAGAACAATACTTTGTAAGAAAATTTTATGTAAAAAACAACCAAGAAATATATCTAAATCCCACTCTTGAATAAGACTCCAAAAATATGTCATTTCGATTTCCTCAATGTGGTTTACACTATTTTTAAATTCATTTTTCTTTGGGATTCTCTTAAAAAAAAACATAGAGTAATACATCCCTTTCCTTATACTTTTTTATCCTCATTACCAATGATCAAGCTCAAAAGGGATATCCAGAATTATGTCAATTCTTCGTCCATGTTAGCATATGCGGACTCAATAAAATCAACAACCTACCCATAATGTATTGTTTGATCTAGAACCTCTTACAATGAAAGAGGTTTATCCCTTGGGTCCTTTCTCATGTTGTCTTATCCCTTGGGTCCACCAAGACTATATTCTCAATCTCGGCTTCCGTCCACCAAGACTATATTCTCAATCTCGGCTTCCACACTGCATTGGCTCTTTCATCTTGACTTCACATTTGTGGTCCACATAAATAACCTAAGTTCTTCATAGAAAATACAACTAGGTTCAAAGGCTGGATCCCTAACATAATTAATTATGGGTTGGCTACACAAAATTTTGGGCATTCGTTCAAAAATTTGGATCCAATAATCTTTAGCAATGCTCTCTAGTTTCCTTTTATATATCGTCGCCAAGATATTTATGTTCTACATCTTTTGGGTCCTATTTATTTTTATGTCCATTTGCTTGTAAAAATGCTCTATTTTCAGGGTCATCTTTATCTTTAAATATGTTTAATTTATTGGCTCATTGACCGTTTAGGAAAGTATTCAAATTTGTAAAAAAATATATCCTTTGAATTTTCCATTGGTCACAATGAAATTTTATTATATTTAATTCCTTGTTTGGTTTCTCGCAAAAGTGTGAGAAATTTCCAAGTTATGACTTTAGTGTACATACCCTGAGATCCCAAATATGTCTTTAATCCCTTTTGATAAGAAAAAAAAAATGGTCTAAAGGATTCTCTTTGGACTTGTTGCCCTAAAAGTTTGGTTTGACAACTCTATTTCCTTCAAAATTTTGAGATCTAATCACATACTTGAGGTTGTTATTTGAATGAGTTTTCTTAATGTTTGGGTTTAACTTTTTCCCCTCATATTTTTATATTTTTAGAAGTCGTGCCATGGACTTGAATTATGATTATATCATATTTCATAGCTTTTATAACTCTAGAAGTATTTCCATGGACTTAACTGAGGATTATATCATATTTAATAGCTTTTCAAGTATGTAGGTAAATGAAAGAGGGTGTATGAAAGAAGTGACAAGGACCAAAAGCAAGGGGCCACTTTGCATTAAATTACCACATGAGAAAAGTTATTATATTGATTAACACATGAGCAAAGTTCTTGGAGGAAGAAAATGATGTTGATTTAGACAAGGTTGGGAAGAATTCGATGGATATGTGCAAAAACCAAGAATGCTACACCATTTTGATTACAATGGTAATATTAGCACTACTGCATGGACCAACAATCAAAAGTCTACCACATGGCATTGTTGACATCAACATGTAGGGACCAAGGAGGCAAGTGGAATACTAGGAGAGTACTACATGGTGAATTAAGTGGGTCATGAATAGTTAGTAAGCCATATGCCTTTTTCTTGAATACTTTCTAGGGATTCTACTTCTACATCTAAAAAGAGACTTCAATGGGTCTTATAACTATTTTAGGTGCACTTTTCCAGGTGGATCCAAGACCTTACAGTCTATTAGTTGTACAACTCCTCCCATAGAGTTTGTGCTCTTTATATTCAATTGAATTATGTAATGCCCCTTCTTGTCCAATTATGTTTTTTTTAGGATTAGGAGATTAACCCTCGATTAGTTGATAAGTTTTGTGAGTATAGTATTGATTGGTGTAGCTTCTATTGAATGCATTTGAAAATTTCATGCTCAATCTTATTCATACTCATTCTAGTTCATGCTCATCCATTGAAGGATTTATATTAGTGAGTAAATCCATGTTCAAGAAAAAAATTCACTGAAAACATTTTTATGGAAAAATAATATACAAGTTTGCAAAGTCTTGTAAGATTGACATATGAATTAAAAATCCATTGTTAGTTTGAAAGTTTCAAGTATAAATGCACAAATTTGTTAAATCCTTCTTATGCATTAAATCCATCTCATGTAATAATAACTTATTGGACCATTTCATGCTTGTGGATTGATATTCCAACATGAAAGGGCTAGTTATGTTATTGCATGAATGATGTTTTTTCTAATATGTTTTGAGCTTATGGAGCAAGTTTCATTAAAAAGAGAATAGTTATGATTTTATGAAGAGTGGTCTTGTCTTAAAACCATTAAGAGAATCACATGGAATCCACAAACTCATTAGTGTTAAAACCTTTTGATAATTTTTACTTGCAAATTTCAAAAAATGCAAATTTTCTTATAGCTCTTATGAGTAGAGATTAATTATTCATAGAATTTTGTGATTTTTAAAAGTATTTTCCAATGGATTTTTTAGAACGAGATCTTGTTTCTTTACATTGCAATTTTAATCTACAAGCTTGTGAGTGCAAGAATAATGTTCTTGAAGACCTGTTGTAGATGGATTCTTTAGCTTCATCTTCATTTTCTTGTTACTTTTATGTCCTTTAGAAGTAACATTCAAAGTTTTTGTTGCAAATTTACAAAGAGGTAGATGCACAAATTTTGAATCCATTTATACGCCAGATGTTTTGGGGAAGAATGAGGAAAAAAATTGTGCAAAGAAACCCTAATACAATACTATATTTTTTGGCATGAAGCTTTGAATTTTGTGATTACAAAACAAATAATATAGCAACAAGCTCTTGTGCATTACGATACCTTACTTTCAACTTTTCCTTGCATGGATTTGAGTCTTAATTTGCACAAATATGGAAGCCATTTTTTTGTGAATGTGAATTCAAATATTGATTGAATGGTTGAATTTCATTTCTCATACAAGACCTAGTCATGTTATTTGATGCATTGAATTTTGAAATAAGAGAATTATTTAGTGTAATTTTCCAAGTGTGTTTGAAGACTCCATTGCATTCATGTTCATGTTTTAAATCCTTCATATTATAATGCATTGAATTATTCATTTTGTGCACAAAAGAATGAAACATTTTAAGCTCATTGTTACACACAAAATTTGCACACTACCTAGTGTCGTACTAAGTGTTGCACTTTCATCACTATTTCATTAAGTGTTGTAATGCCAAAATGACACTTGCCTAAGTGTCACACTTATGTACAATTACGTTGTTAAGTGTCATAATATCACAACGACACTTTCCTAAGTGTCACATTCATGTTTTACCAACTTAGACACCACGGGACAACATTTTGTCACTTCCCTAGTCAAGGGAAAGAAGAGAACACCATTTTATGAAGGTTGAAAATATGATTTTTACCCTACGTTTTACTTGGTTGGAAGTGTGATGCTTCCCTACCCATTTTTAGGGTGCGTTAGCCCCCGAGTGACACTCCCTAGACCACTGTCAGGGGGCGTCAGTGTCACCCCATCTCAAGATTTATGGGAGCGTCATTCAGTTGGGCCTAATTCCACCTTTATCTCATAGACTCGAGTCACTCAATTTCCATTCCATTATGGGTTTCCAAATCCTAACATAGGGAGAAAATATTTCAACCTTGCCTTCATTTGCTAATGGTGGTTGAGCTTGCCAAAGCTATTTGTGTCCCAAAGCCTGTATTATGTCCCTTTCTAGATTTATTTGTGATGGAAGAATTAGATGATATATTGGTTTATAGCTCTACTGGGAAGAAAATATCTCACATATTATGCAAGTGTTCTAGAGACTCTAGAAAAGAATAAATTACTAGATAATCTTAAGAAATGTGAGTTTTCTCAACAATCATTAGTGTATTTGGTGTATATGATTGGTGGAGGGGAACTCAAGATATATCCCATGAATATGGATGCCATCCTCAAGTGGATAGTTAGTACTATTGTCACTGAATTTAGGAGCTTCAATAGCATAGTGGAGTACCTATGGAAGTTTATAGAATATGTTTTAGTTGTAGTTGCGTCGCTTCATTCCATAACAACTAGTGGTAATATTTTCTAGTGGGGGAAGAATCAATAGAAATAATTCATTGATATGAAACAAAATATCAGTCAAAGACCAAATATTTCATTTACTAATTTGAATAAGCCTTTTGAACTGAATAAAAATGCAAATGGATATGCTATGGGAGCAATCTTGATGCAGGGAGGTAAGCCAATATGCTATCATTTGAAATATTTCATGGTGGAGTCCTAAAATATCCTACACATGATAAGGAAATCCACTCCCTCGCTCAATATATTAATATGTGGAAGCATTGTATTATGGTCAAGGAAACCATTATCCATAATGATCATCGGCCATTACAATATTCATAAGTCTAGAGTAAGCTTTAGAAAACATGACACTACAATTGAATGGGGTTTTTGCAACAATTTCATCTAGCCATTAAATATTAGAAGGGAAACACTAATAAGTTGGTAGACATGCTTTCAAGACCACCCACATCCAAGATTACAATTTTTTGAACTCTTATGTACACAAATCCTTTTATCCATGATGCATACAGAGAGGCATACATGGAAGATGAGGACCTTAAAGAGGTGTTTCAATAGCTAGAGGGATAAATTCATGTAAACTAAGGTGATGGTAAGGATGACTATCATCTCTACAACATGTTTCTCTATGAGATAAAAAATCTTCATGTTCCTAAAGGTGAAATATTGTATCTTATCAGAGAGGCTTACACCTTCAAGGTTGTCGGAAATTTTGGTGTTGGGAAAGGAATTGCCAACTTACAGAGGTATGTGCATCAAGAAGATGTAGATTAGCTTATTATATAATGCTTACTTTGTTGTACCAACAAGCCTAGTAATATAAACCAAGGTTTATACCATCCATTAACTGTACCCACTAGACCTTAGGATAACATCTCCATGGATTTTGTGGGTGATTTTTCAATAATTAGGAAGGAATGTGACTATATTTTTATAGTAGTTGTGAGGTTCATCAAGATGTGCATTCTTATGCATTATAAAAATACCATCAAAGGACAATAAGTAGAAAACATTTTCTTTGAACAAGTTTGGGTGCAGTTTGGGATACCAAGGAGAATTGTCTCAAATAGGGATATCATATTTATCAATGCCTTTTGGACTACACTTTGGGAGAAGATGGTTACCTAGTTGAAGAGATCTATATATTTACAACCATGATAGATAGGTAGACAAAATAAGTCAATAAGACATTGGTTCAAATTTTAAGGGGTTATAATCAAAAGCATCGAAAGACGTAGGATGAAAATTTGATTTATATTCAACGCTCTTATAACACAGTGGTCGACACTTCTTCTGGTAAGTTCCCTTTTGAAACTTTCTTTGGGTATTTGCTACCTTCCCCCTTGGATGTTGTATATGGATACCAAGGAGGAGTGAGGGAAGACATTACAAGAGATGCACTAAAAGGAATAAAATTAGTTGAAAATATTAGGCAAATCCATATTCAAGTATAAGAGACATTTAATAAGTCATAGATAAAGTATAAGCCAAACATGATCGACACGAAATTGAGAAAGCATTCAATGTGGGAGAAATAGTTTGGCTTCATCTCAATAAAGAAAGATATAGGTTCTTGGTAATAATATCGATCTCTATGGTATGGTCCTTTTGAAGTATTAGAGAAGGTGGGTGATAATTCCTATAGAATTAATCTACCCCCATATATGCACATTTACTTAGTGGTGAATGTGAAAAATATGAAACTAAGGAGCAAGTCATACCTACCATAGAGGAATTAGCACCATAATCATAGAAAACGTTGGGAGAGGATACTTTGTGGAAGAATTCCAAAATTGCTAGACAAGGGTAGCATGAAATGTAGTAAATAGGGTTGAAAGGACAACTTCCATGCAAGGCCAAATGCTATTGGAGGGAGAAGTTAGAGGAAAAATTTCCTCACCTCATTTAATAAAATATTTTGGGGACCAAAAGCCTCCTTAAATGGGGAGGTATGATCTGGAATGGATCATTTTATAATTTTTCATCTATCTAAATGTACTTTTTGGGTGGAAAAATCCGAGGAATTGGCTTACATGGCCCATTTTAAGGGTAGGTCCTAGTTTGGTGATTTGGGGTTTGAAACATTCTAGGGATAGTTTGAGGCCTCAAACAACACTTTTTGGGATAACAAATTTGTGAGTATAGATTTACCCCATCGACTCTATTTTACACACCCAAAGCTTTCCAACAGTGTGAAAATCACCTCAATTGGATTTTGTATGTGGAATTTATGCCTCCTCCATGTTGACCTACCTTATTGACCATCATGGTACTGGGTGGATTCCATGTTATTCCCCATTAATTAGACATGTGGACTTTCAATAAGATTTTAGATGGTCCCAAACCCTAACGTTAATTGATGGTTGAGGCATGTAAAATCACTAACCCTAACCCTAGATGATTATCACTCCATGTTAAATATTGGGCCACTAGGAAGAGAAGGGCTTCCATTATTTTTCTATTGTTAAATTGTTATGTAGTTGTGCAAAACATATAGGAGTGGGATATTGAAGCATAAAAAATGAGGTAGAAGATTATGTAATATCCATTCAGGCCAAAGTGTCAATGAAAAATCCATAATGAGTGCCCCTTTCTTTGTACATGCATTTCTTAATTGAGAAAAAGAGAGCATATCACATGCCTCACCTTCTAGCTAGGGTTTCTTCCTTATTGGGTTTTCTAGGTCACATCTTGTGCTCATTTGTGTGGATGGTTTTTTCTTGTTCTTTCATTTGAGATTTCAATTATTTCCATAAATTTTAGCACTAAACTAGTAATAACAACTCGTAGATCTACGGTAATAAAATTCATAATGAAATATTTCAGAATATTGTACGATATGTTGGGATGAGCTATTCCAAAGGAATATCCATAGTAATTTACAGATAAAAAATTCCTGCTAGTGGGATGCAATAATGAATGTGCTATGATGAAGTAAACTATGGGTCAAGATGGAAATCAAAGTTTGGATCTCACAATTTTTCTACAATATCAAAATATTTGGTAGGGGGTTTAGGCATCTACCTAGGAGTGTGCGACCCTCTTAATGGGTGTTTATTGACATTTTGTTGATCTTCTGTAGGCCCACCACCACCCCCTTGGAATTCACTAATGCCAAAATAGTTGACATGGAGACCTAAAAAAATCTATCACATAATTTTCATGGAAAATACAATGGCACATCCTTGTTATTGCAGGGAGTTTTATCAAAACCCATAAACTAAAAATAAAACATTATAAATAAACTTAGTTAATTAATGGAGAATTAGGGTTATTCCCAGCCGACATTTGAGATATCCTCTATCCATTTAGCATTTACAGGAAGCGTCTCTCTTAAATCATAACCCAAGCTTCTTGTCCTGAAGATGGATCTTGATATGGATCCGAAAAGTCGACAATGCATCAACGAAACTGTGGTTTTTCCGAACTTGACTGCAAACCCTCACCACAGAAATCTTATTGAACCCATAAACCATCTATCCATTCAATTGTAAGCATATGGTTTTAATATGTGCATCAGTGCATGGAAATATGCCTCTTTCTGTCGAGAGGGTGTTGGCCAATTCTAGGATCAATAAACGAGGCCATGAGATCGCATTTTATATTTTGTAAATATTTCACTATGTTCCTATCTAAACCTGTCTTATAGAAGCCCTGAGGGTTATCTCAAGTGGCCTTGAGCTAGACGCGAGATCTCTCCCCCATTGATAAGTTGGGGAGGTCACGGGTTTAACTCTCTTGATCCCCTCGAGGCTAGGCTTCGTAATCCGAGCCAACAAATTACATTGTTTACCATCCATAGGTCATGAGAAAGTACTCAGAGGATTTTCCACGAGGATTTCCTTGGAAAAAATATAAACCTATCTTATAGAATTCATACTTCCAAGACCATGGGAATATTAGAAAATTTCCCTTGGGCATGGTCAATGAAAGAAAAAAGTATCTCAAGAGATACAATGAGGAAAATGCCTCTTGGATCTCTTGTACTCCTTAGTAAAAGAGCCAATTAGGTTTCTAAGTGTTTCAATGCCATTGTCAATATTGATGTTTGCATCTCAAACTAATGAATGAATCTTAAGATTAATAATTTCAGCAACTAATAATAATAGGCCTAAATTGTGATCATGAATATGCTCCATATCAATCATATTTAAAAGCCACATTTTAAAAAGACTAAAACAATTTTAATTCCGTTCTAAAATTTTTAATCTTTAACCAATACAAACATATTAGTAGGAAAAAAAACCCACCTAGCATTCCTTAGAATGAGAGAAAAATGCTATTACAACTACCATAACCTAGAAGAGTAGTGCCACCCTCTCTCACCCTTTTCATAATGAAAATTATGAAATCAGCTCTCGTTCAAAACATGCCTCCTTCTACTACAAAATGTTCAACACCATTGGGAAAAAATAGGTTAAAAATAACAACCCACGATCTCTCTTTTAAATAAAAAAAATCACACATAGAGGAATGTGTGCACTTTTAGGAGCACATGTGTTACTAAGGCGTGTACGTTCTTAGAATGAGCATGTGTTCCATTAATTGCATAGTTTATAGAAGATATAGTCGGTTTGTGAATTACTGCATGTGTTCCAAAAATTATTTCCAATATCTTCATCCCTCATTCCTTCTTCGTGAGCCTTAGTTCCTCAGCTCATTTGGATTTGGTATGAGTTTAGAGTTTCCCCCTCCGAAGCCAAGCCACTGTACTGTATTCTGTGTATATGGTTCAAATACTTTTGTCCAATTTTCATTCGTTCTTTCAACTCGGTAGATTCTGCTTTCTTGTTGGGCAACGCAACTTATTCAGACAATTACAAGGAAACGCAAACTCGCGCATTACACGATATGTAATCGAAGAAGCAAATCTTTTTGTAATGCAGAACGGTTGCATTCGCATCGATGAAGTCCCTTTAATTTTGCGTTTTACTTACGCAATAATGGGAGCCTGGATGGCAGGCACAAATCCATTCCAAACAAAGAACGACTCTGCTGAGATGTGTGTTTAATCGCATGAATGTGGAAGGCGATTCCGACACACATTCCATTCTGCGCTTGCGTGGTTGTCTCATCTGTGTATCCATCACGTCACTGATAACAATGTAACAATTTTAAAAAGATGTCGTTGTCCAGAAGAACACCCTAAGGATCACACCGTTTAATGCTTCCTTCGGCTTATAAGGTTTCCGAGTCGTGAAAGTTAAGGGTTGCTTCAGAGGCAACCATCCTACACCATATTGCATCTTCTTAAACTATAAATACAGCCCCCGTTTCAGCCTTTCATATTTCAAATTATTCAGTTTCTTTCATATCATTCATCTGCTCATCTCACGGTACTATAATTCCTTGCAAGAAGTTGGCAATCTTTATACAAGTCTTTGTGATCAGGGTTAAAAGCATGGGCAACAACGACAACAAGAAATACGCTGTCTTGGTGGGATGTAATTATCCCAATACTGAAAACGAACTTCACGGATGTGTGAACGACGTTATGAAGATGCAAGACATCCTCATTCATCGCTTCGGCTTTGCCAAAGAAAATATGAATCTCCTTATCGACACAGACGAGTCGTTTACAAAGCCCACTGGAGAAAATATTTGCATGGCTCTCGTTAAAATGATTCGGCAGGCCAAGCCCGGAGACGGCCTCTTCTTTCACTACAGTGGCCACGGCACTCTCGTTCCACTGCATCACTCCACCGGCTATGACGAGTGTATCGTCCCGTGCGATTTCAACCTGCTTACAGGTAACTGTACTACTATATCATTTATTATCTTGATGTAGGATTGTTGATTATTATGAAATATTCATATGATATATGGCATGCAGATGAGGACTTCCGGTTAATGGTGAACATGGTGCCTTTGGGGACAGCTTTCACCATGATTTCAGACTCTTGTCACAGCGGAGGCTTAATTGACAAGGAGAAAGAGCAAGTTGGACCTCATGTGGCCACAGCTAACAGATCGTTTATAAATCCAGAAACGTCATCAAAGAGCAAGTTCTTACCCTTGGACTCATTACTGCGCGTCTTGAGAGAAAAAACTGGAGAAGCCGAAATGGAGGCTCATAAAATTAAGACCGCTCTATTTCGGCTTTTCGGGAAAAAGGCTAGCTCCAAAGTTCAAAGGCTCGTTACCGATAACTGCGTTTTCCTGGAGGGAATGGGAGTGAATACAAAAGGCCGCGGCCTAGAACATCATATATTGCAGCAGGGGAAGCAGCGTATACATGAGGACATGGGTATTCTATTGAGTGGATGCCAAACTGACGAGACATCTGCGGACGCATGCCCTACAGGGGATCTGAATAAAGCATATGGAGCATTCAGTAACGCTATTCAGACAATTCTGGAACAACATGAGAAGCCAATTAGCAACAGGGAATTGGTTATGGGTGCGAGAAATTTACTCGAAAAAGAAGAGTACTCACAGCATCCATGTCTGTACTGCAGTGACAACAACGCCGATGCTGCTTTCCTGTGCGAGCAATCCTCCATCAAGGACTAATGGATCGTTGTACAGCATGATCACTGACAATATTATTCATAAAAGAGTGCCATGCTGATCCCGCTTGATGTTCTTGTAAAAATATGTATATGTTCATTTAATTATTCAGGACAAAATTGTATTCTTTTCATGGAAAATGTCAATCGATTCCCAATACATGTGATGTTATTTGTGTTTTGGTCATGAGATCAAAATTGAATTTTGTTTGTGGCTTTGTTATACAATTACAAACAATTCTAGATCGATCGCATAAGAAGGAACGATAACGAATAGGAGGTCTAGATTGTACCACTTAGAGTTCAGAATACATCATGCACTGCGAGAAACTCAACTACTGTATGTGCGACTAACTTTAAGGTTCCTTCACTACGCGTGAATAGCGAGATTGCGTCTCGAATGGAATATTAATAATCTTGTACAGAGCATTCACCTCAATAATATTAACAGCAGCATGTTATAGGTGTATTTTCCAGTACATCTGTTATAACGTGGAGTAGATCCTCAGTCGACCGAGGTCGAGAGAACTCCTTTCTGGGCCCTCACTTAACTCGATTTTGAGTTGGGGCTATCCGACGGACACGAAGTCCGAAAGCAACTCTAGATTTTGGTTATTCTTGATCTCAAAGGATTCGATCTGGTCAACCACTTTGTTCGATATATGAAGGTAATGTCCCGGACGATCGGACAAGGTAGGTCCAACTATTTAACCAGAATCGCGGAGTATTACATCTCTTTAGTGTAAGTTGATGGCGAGGGAAGCGTCTCCGGCGAAGAGACGGAAAAGCAAAAAAACTTTGCATTGTGTGACAGGTATGTATCCGGGTGCCAATGTTGTGGTAGTTACACGCAAAAGCTGAAATAGTTTGAAATACGTCAAACTGGTAGTAAATTCCATACCACCTTGATAGGTGTGAATTGTAAATCTACACCACCACCTCCTCATTCTAAAACAAGCCACATGTGGCAATGTCCCTGCCAGATATGAGATTTAAAATTAGAGTTCCCAACATGTGGCAATGTCCCTGCCAGATATGAGATTTAAAATTAGAGTTCCCAACTTCCTACATGAGATTTTGCAATTGAATACCAAGGTTAGGGTAAAATAACTTTCAATTGCCAAAGTTCAGTGAAGATAATTGAGATTTAAAATTAGAGTTTCACATAACAGATTTTGAAATTGAATATCAGGGCAGCAAAAAGTAACATGGTGTTGCCAAAGTTTGGTCATGATAACTGACATTGTAGATTAAAGTTTGGTCACGATAATTTACATTGCAAATTTAAGTTCCTACATATTATCATGAGATTTTGTAATTGATTAGCAGGTTAACATAAAATAAAAGGTTTTGTCAAAGTTCAGTCGTGATATTATCTTGATCTATGAATTTACTGTTTCCAAATTCTATTTCAATTCTTCCACTCCTTGTCTCACCGTTTGCTTCTTATGCTCATGTTCTTCTCCTTCTGCTGCTTCCCACTTTGCACACGATGAGTTTCTTTTATCACGAGGATGAGATTTACAATCAACACAATATTTGTCTAGAATACCATATAAATGTTGGCTTGCACTATCCAAACTTTTCCATTGGTTGAGCATGACCTTATTCCTCATCATGAACGAAGTAGACCATAACAATCGTGAAGGCACTGGCACCTCCACCAATTCCCTCCCTTGAAACCCCTGCTGATTCCCCGATAAACTTGATAGAGCACAGTAAATTACACTGCATATGATTATAATCATTGTCTTCACCCCTGACATAGCCCTCAAAAAGATAGACTTGCTCTCACCCTTACCCAACCTAGAAGACCTCCAAGATCTCCACCTCATATGCAACATTAGATATGTACTCAGATCCTGCAATATACCTAGATGATCGTCCATTTTTTTCTTTTAAAACACTTTAGTCTACTTATGGGTTATTTCACTTCTAATTCTTTCATTTTCCACTCAGATTCCTTATGACTAGTGGGAAATATATTGATTAAAGGACGTGATACCTTGATACCTTGAGACCGATCGAATCAAGAACAAACTATTGAAAACCACTGAATCGTATCAATTGTATCAACGAGGTTCCTTATTTGAAACATAATTGACAGAAACATTGAAACCAAACTAACAGGGCTAGACCAATCAATATTCCCGAAGGGCCATATGAGCTATACTCTGGATATTCTCTTTTGTATCTTTGTCTATGTCTCCCTCTCCCTTCCAGTAGCCTATATGTCCCAATCTGTATGATAAGTGGATGATCCAGGTGGATATCGGTGGCCACCCACCTTTTCTGACTGGCTCAAAACAGTTTTCTAGCAATTTTGGCAATTTACTATTTTTAGTAGTTTTTAACTTCCGGGGCCATTTTGAGGGCCCAAATGAAGGTTTTTCGAGATTGAGGTTCTCAATGATAGTCAAAGGCATGATTGAGCCCCCAAAATGAATCTCCTCGACAATACCTTTCCAACGAGCTATCACACACCTAAAATGGAGATCGTATGCAAAAGTTACGACCCCGGGAAGTTGATATACTCATTTACCCAAACCGGGCCCACATGAATTTTGGCGCTTCATCTCCTAGGGTTAGGTTTTTGGATGTCTATGGTTTTTGACATTCCTATTTATTATAAAAAGGCCTTCAGAGCCTCATTGTAACCATCTTCTTACGAATGCGAGTAACCGTCATATCTCTTCTCAGAGATAAGCTGCCACCATTCTAGCGAGTCTTTCACTCTGTATTTTTACAGTCTCTATACATTTCTTTCATTAATAGAAATCGTGTATTACTGTATCTCTGTGTTTATGGTTGGATCTTTGATATATTTCTGTTATATTATTGGATATACGCGACATCTTTGTGCATTTCTTTATTATATCTCCAATCTCATTTTGTGCCGAAAATAATCTGGATCAGTGGTATCAGAGTAGGCTGTTCTTGATCGTTTTTTTTTTTCAGTGCATGTCCCCAACAAGGTCTGAGTATAGCAAGTTGGGTCTCGAGCTTGTCTCTCTTGAGGACAATTGCTCTCGCACACCCAAGAAACCCTTAATGGTGGAAGAAAAGAAAAATGACGAAGCAGACGATCTTATCAGTCTGTTGCTTGAGCAAGCTCTCACACGATAGAGGGATGAAATGATGGAGAATTTTTCCCACATCCTTCAACGCCCGTCGATAGCAACATGCACATCTTCATCAAGCAACCACTTTGGAGGCACCTCACCTTTCAAGGTACAAGTTAATTTTGATATTCTTGTATTTGAACGACAGAGAGATGTAGAAGCCCTAGACAAATGGTTAAATATGCTAGAAGGTTATTTCTCTGTTCACAAATTTTTCGACAAAGAAAAGATCACCTTCGCACTCCTTAAAGCTCTCCCCCATGTTAAACATTTGTGGGAAACTTATTGGGAGCAAAGTTCCACAGAGGAGTCTGAAATATATGGGGCCAATCCCACTTGAGATTTTTTTTGTGGATGTGGTAAAGGAACAATATTACCCTATTGGAAACTATGAAGACCAGAACATGAGACGGACCACCTTGCAGCAAGAGAGGGGTCAAGCAGTTATGAAGTTTACCAATACCTTTCATACCTTGCACACCAAGTTGGGTATCAAAGACTTTGAGTGACATTTGGTTATGAAATACCATGGGGCTCTACACAGATACATCCAAACTGAAATGGATTTTATGGACATCTCATCACTCAGTGTTGTTTATTGATATGCTGTTAAAATTGAGCATAAATTTAAACACCAGAACAAACGGGATTTCAGATCTGTAAATTCGCAACAACCAAAGTATGACAAAGATAGCCCTAACAAACAGTGTCTCAAAAACTAGTCCAAGACACAGGAAAAGAAGGGTCACAGGAAGACAAAGAAGAACACTGAAAAATGGTGCGATTTCCACAAAATCCCCTGGCACAACACCGATGAATGTCGCTCAAAACAGTCATTGGTGGCCGAGATCAAAGACAAGGAGCCGAACGCTGATTCATAATCCGATTATGAAAATACTGGTAAAGGACAGATCATTGACGCAGATCCCACTGCTATTGTCACAACTGCAACAATTCAACTAGAAGAACCAACAAATCCTGAAGAGGGGGAGCACCTTTTTCATTCACAGATGTGGGTGAAGGGGACCCCGCTGCATTTTATTGTTGGTAGCAAAAGCCAGAAGAACCTCATCTCAGCAGAGGTCATCAAACAGTTGGGATTGTTGACAACACCACACCCGCAGCCATACAACATCGGATGGCTTCACCAAGGACGAGATCTCTGTGTCAGCCATCAATGTCGATTGTCATACAACATCCAACCCTTCAAGGACGAGGTATTATGTGATGTCACCCCACTGGATGTCTGTGATGTTCTCTTGGGCCAACCATATATGTGGAAGCGCCATGTTGTTTATGAGTCTCAACCCCGTAGTGTCATTGTTACTTTGGGGGGTCATCTCTATAGAATACCAGAGGTAGTTTCAACTATTGTTCCACTTAAAAAGTGTCGCAAGGTAACTATCTCATACTGAAAAATTTAGCTTCTTCACGATCTGCTCAAAAGAAGAACATAAGGACACTACAACCACTACGGCCTCGCCCCAAGCAACTTCTATCAAATAGAAGCAGGTCGACAAGGCTGCAACAAAGCGCAAAGATTCCTTCTGTACACCGTGCTCTCATGTATTTCGACTTGCTGAACAACCTCAGCCTCAACAGGTTCTTGACATACTTCCACAAACTGAGCAACGCAATGTCTCCAGCAATACAAGCAGCTCACCAAGATGTAGATCCAACAAATGCTTTTCCCTCTCCCCCAAGAACTCAACACAATGGAGACCATTTCTTCCTAAGGAGGGAGGATTGATCCAGATGGATATCGATGGCCACCCACCTTTTTTGACTGGCTCAAAACAGTTTTTCGACAATTTTGGCAATTTACTATTTTTAGCAGTTTTTAACTTTTGGGGTCATTTTGAGGGCCCAAATGAAGGTTTTTCGAGATATTGATTCTCAATAATAGCCAAAGGCATTATTGAGCCCCCAAAATGAATCTCCTCTACAATACCTTTCCAACGAGCTATCACACGCCTAAAACGAAGATCGTATGCAAAAGTTACGACCCCGCGAAGTTGATGTACTCACTTACCCAAACGGGGCCTACATGACTTTTGGTGCTTCATCTCCTAGGGTTAGGTTTTTTTATGTCTAGGGTTTTTGGCATTCTTGTTTATTGTAAAAAGGCCCTCAGAGCCTCATTGTAACCATCTTCTTGCGAATGCGAGTAGTCGTCACATCTCTTCTCAGAGATAAGCTGCCACCATTCTAGCGATAGTCTTTTTATAGTCTCTGTACATTTCTTTCATTAATAGAAATCGTGTATTACTGTATCTCCGTGTTTATGGTTGCATCTCTGATATATTTTTGTTATATTATTGAATATCTGCGACATCTCTATGCATTCTTTATTATATCTCCGATCTCATTTCGTGCTGAAAATAATCCAGATCAGTGGAGCAAGAAATATCAGAAATATCTATAAATTAAGCTATTATATGACTAGTAAATATGTTACTATGGCTCGCTGATGAAATTAGTAGCTACCCACTGCTATAATTAGTAGTTGGGCATTGCATATCTTTCTATCTTCTTGACTGCATGACACACACAACCAGAACACACGAGACCAGAGGCCCAGTTCAATGTCCAGTGGCTACTCCGATTGTTGATAGCTATTCAGATGGAGGAACCCTTTAGATGTTATACAAAGTGTATAAAGGGTGGGTTGTTTCGTTCCTTAGTTGCACAAGTGAGTGAATCTCGTTCCTTCTTCGTTCCAACAACTATGTCCTGGTCGGTTTCTTTTTGTCTTTTCCGGTTGGCGTGCTTATGTCTGTTCCGGTTGTCTGGGTATTTCTTTAGGGCCGGTGGTTCATGATCCCCTGAGTAAAGTGAAATGTCCTGAATAGTAGGAACCCACCCTGACTGACCCTGATTATGGCTTAGAGAAGAGGTATGAGATTTATGTAAAGGTTCTCCTTACATAAATTATGTTGTTGGGAAGACTGTGTGTCAAGTCCAAGAGACTGCAAACAGATCGAACTAAGATGAGTTGATTGTGGTCAAGAATAGAAATATTTGCACTAATCCCATTACACACATCGAGAAGTTTGATAGATTCATTCAGGTATTTAGTAATCCATCGCTTTCTAACTCCTCTTCCTCCTTGAATCTCTAGGTCACCAATAAGGATTTTCAAATAATAGCTTGTCAAATCCATGCCAAATTCAAAAATTCTAAATTCTTGGGCTTCAATTCGTCCAGTCTAACTGATAAAGTTTTCTCAAACAAATTCACCAATTCCCTAGGCCTTGGCCTTGAATGCAAAAAATGAGAAAATGGTTGTACAAGATAATAGCTGAAACTGAAATTACTATCGCCATCGCTAACCTCCTGACGCATGCTGCTACGCCTTGGAAACATGACAAAAGATATCGATCAAATATCATGCTATAAAGCTGTGTGTATAGAGAACTGTGCATAGAATATGAACTACAGGAGTAAAATTCGGCTGGATTTGAATTCAATTCGAATATTCAATACACAACTTATTTATACTTGAATCTGCATAACAAAACCTCAGATCATACCCTATTACTGTTACAAGTTCATCATTTGAAACTTAGATCTCGTATATGAAAACATCTTCTAATCACCCTTAGATCTCGTATATGAAAACATCTTCTGATCACCCTTAGATCTCGTATATATAAACATAATATGATCAGGTTATTTCTGAGAGAGCTACACCTCTGAAATCATTAAGATTTTTAAGTGTAACTCAGTATGGAAATTTTGAATTTATTTAAAGTAACATGAAACTTAACACAACAATTTAGCTATAGCTATAGATTCTTTTTTTTTTTCAAATGGCGAGGGATGAAATCACTCTACTTCCATCAACAGTTATAACTCCAATCAAAACCAATACAGATACGACCCAGTTTTGAGATCATGGCGATAAATTGAGGAGAGGGAACGAAGCAATCACACCGAGGTAGGGTGGAGAATGGCAATGAATCGATCTTCGAATTGATAGAATTTTATCAACCATGGGCCTGGAATCCTCTCATCAATGAACGTTGCTTCAATGACACGTTCTTTCACTCTCAAACCTTTCCTCCCTGGCAAAGAAGTTCCGCTCCTCTCCAACAAAGCAAGAAGTAATGACACGTTCTTCTGCTCTCAGACCTTTCTTCTTTGGAAAAGAAGTTTCGCTCCTCTCCGAAAAAGAAAATAAGTTTATATATTGGTTGATCTTCATAGATGAATTAGTTTATTTAGCAGCGGTGGGGGAAAGACGATCAAGCAGGTGGCGGTGGCGGTGACTGCAGATCGGTGGGGGCAAGACGATCAAGCAGCTGGCGATGACTGCACATCGACTGTGGTGCGGTGAGCAGAGCATAGACTGCGACGCAGTGAACAGATCATAGAGTGCAGTGAACTGCAATCATTAATGTCGCCACCCTCCTGGCTCCTGTATCCCATGAAAATATGAGGTTAACAAACTTTAGGTTAAAGCCTGTACCACGACCTGGGAAATCATGAGCTCAAATAATCAAAATGATCCAAAACATTATGTCCCTTCTATGGCATGGACATAACAATATGTTTTTGATACGTAAAGCTGGACATACTAACATATAAGATGATATGAACATACCACCCCCAATAGGTGTGTCTTTTAAACTTGCATCGCCATAATTTTGGATTTGTATTTGGTGTTGGTGAATATGGAATTTGGTATTGGTATTAGATGAGTGTGTATATACAATTAGAACTAAATTATATATATAATTTGTATATAAAATATTTATGTATATATCATCAATTTTAATATACACTCATTTTAATTTTGGATATATTATGAGGATATATTTTTTTAGGTGCAAACTTTGTAATAGTGCAAAACTTAATAATTAAAGGTTTGCATTTCAAGGGATTTAATCCTTTTATATGGATTTACAGTTGTTCTTCACACACACACACACACACACACACACACACACACACACACATATATATGGAATTATAAATCGCCTTCACACTAAGAAATGTACTATTCAAATGTTTTAACCACCAACTTAGATCCATCTTTAACTTCGGATCTATCATGGGTCCATAGGCATCAAATGCCTTGAGGTGCAAACCTTTTTTTAGACCGCAAAACTTTCAAAGGATTTAATCCCTATCAATGCATGATATATCGTGAGTTAAGATGGATCTATTATGTATATGGATATATATGCCATGTAAGGAATTACACATCTTCCTATAATTGATGAACTCGCCATTCAAATGTTTTAACCAGAAGTGTAGATCCAAGATCCATCACCTTTCCTCAAATTTTGATCCTTCTCTCAGTGCATGATAGATCCAGAGTTAAGATGAATCTAGTTGGGTATAAAAGGTGCTTTATATAGCCCACTATGAGGTAGATGTGTAACTCCTTATGTGCTCAACATGGAGTTGACATGTGGCATTTTAGAAAAATATTTTAATGTTAGCCATAAATAAAATATTTCAATGTACACCTTAAGTAAAATAATTTTTTATCAACTTTAGATACTTATATATATATATAAACTAATTGAAAGTAAAAAATATATATATACCATCCACAACTACTTTCTAATTTCCAATGAGGGAGATGTGTAGTTCATTCAATGATTAATATGGGGTTGACAAGTGACATTTAGAAAATATTAATAACAAACATAATATTTCAATGTCCATTTTAAGTAAAATATTTCAATATCAACTTAAGATTGCCCTACCTATACTGAAATTAGATCCAAATTTAAAATTGATTGCCACAATACAAACCTTCCTAACCTCCGAAGTCATCAAACCTATGGTGATCTCTTAAATACAATTTAAGAGGTCAAATACAATTTTAAAGAAAACAAAGTAATCTCTTACTTTCTTAAAGTCAAGTAGACTCATTATATATATATATATATATATATATATATATATATATATATATAAAGCAATTGAAAGTAAAAAGACCATCACAAAATATTTCAATACCCACCTTAATTAAAATAATTTTAAAAGTAATTAAAGTTTAAAAAAAAATCTGTATTCTCATGGTAATAGCCATTTATAAATATAATATTTCAATGTACACCTCAAGTAAAATAATTTTATAACAAGTTTATATAAGAGAAGAGAATTATGATAATCAAAGGAATTTGGGCTTTGACAAAAGTAAAGTTGACATTTCCTTAAAGGATTTAAATAGTAAATTAAATCTCCTAACTTATAAGGAAAACATTGAAGAACTCTATCATAATTTTACAACTACCCTTTCCACTTCTATTAACAAGTTCTATTTAGAGGTGTCCTATAAAAAGAATAATAGAACCACCAACCCTTGGTATGATAAAGAATGTAAAATTGCTAGGAAAGCCATTAGGGATGCTTCTAATGAGTCCTTAAAACTTGATAAGATCAATATGTACAAATACTTAATTAAAAGGAAAAAAATGTACTATATCAATAAAAGGCAAGAACAACTTTCAAAACTATATAAACTGGATCCTAAGAAGTTCTAGAACCAAATTCTAAAATGAAATACTAAAGAAAATAATAGTATTCCCTTAAGGGACTAGAATTCATACCTTAAAATTCTTTATGAGTTCCCTAATGCCATGGACACCATTCCTATTGTCCCTAAAAATGAAGAAGTTTTTACTTTAGATGACATAGAGTTCGAGGTTAAGCGTCTTGCAAATGGGAAAGCTAAGGACAATGAAGGCTACCACGCTGAAATTTTTAAAAATGGAGGGTCAATCCTTATCCCTCACATACACAAGCTCTTCAATTTAGCAGTCAAACATGGCTTCCCTAAACCTTGGACACAAAGCCTCATTGTTCTTATTTTAAAAAATGGGGATAGAAACATTCCCTCTGATTATAGGACCATTATGATTAGCCCGATTTTAGCCAAGCTTTATGGAATTATTTTGGAAAATAAGATTAACCTTTGGCCATAAATTTAAGGTAAAAGAGATAAAGGCCAGGCCGGATTTAGGAGATATCATTCAACTATGGACCATCTTGTTACCTTTAGGATAATTGCAGAGAAGTTCCGCAATAATAAAATCAATATTTTTTGTTGTTTTGTTGACTTTAGAATTTTTTTTGACATGGTTCCTAGGAAAAACCTTTGGAATAGGTTGGAAGAGATAAAAGTGCTTCTTGAGTTGAGGGTTGTTGCAATAAGGATGTATGAGAATGTTATTTCTAATTTTGAAAACATTGAGGGCTGGTTAAAAGAGATTAACTGCAATATCAGAGTCAAACAAGGTTGTCCCTTGTCCCCTATCCTCTTTTGGCATTTACATTGACAAGTTAGAAATTGCTTGGAAAAAGAAGGTTGTGTTGGCCCTACTCTCATTAGTATAGTCATCAATCTTCTTCTTTATGATGATGACATTGTTCTTATGGCAAGGAGTTCCCATGATCTTGAGAACCAACTAAGAATCCTCAAGGATTTTTTCTCCAATATGGGTATGACTATTAATACTGATAAGACTAAGGTCATGAATATTAAATCCAATAAGATCCCTTATGATACCTTCGTATATGACAACGACAACTTGGAAGAAGTGACTTCATAAAAATATGTTGGAATTGATATTCACCATAAGCTCAATTGGAATTATAGCATTGAGAAAAGGATTATTGGGGGATGGAAAGCCTATTATGGGCTTGAAAACAATTGTAAATCAACTGATCTTTGGAGTTGAGATAAGAAGAAACTCCTCTTTGAGACTCTTGTTACACTAGTTATTCTTTATGGATGTGAATTCTCGGGTTGTAGTATCTCTCATGAATACTGGAGAAGGATAGAGGAAATACAAAAGAATTTGATAACATATAATCTCAAAATTAAAGGAAATACGCTCGATCTCATCCTCCTCTTAGAAACAATCCTCTCCCCCATTGAGAGCATGGTTATGATTAGATGCCTAATGTATAAGAACAAGTTAAAAAACATGGAAAACAAGAGGCTTCGTAAAATTGCTTCAAAATCGAGTCATAGCCACCTTTGACTCAAGCGAGGATGGCATAAAGATGCCTGGTCTTGGCTAAACTATTGAGGAATCATGGAAGACACCATTTTGCAGAATAAAGATACTATTAAAAAAAATGTCAAATCAAAATTTAAGGAGAAAAATTTGTGTGATAAAGAGTTAGAGAAAAAAAGAAAATTAAGGTATTATAAGGATGTAATCAACCTTAATCTAGAAGATCAAAATTATCTATATGTTTTGCCAAGTGTAAAGAAAAAGTAAACATTGCTAAGATACGGACAAATTATCACGAGCTCCATAGTGAAACTGGGTGTTGGTCAATTCCTAAAATGTCATGGGATAAAAGAGTGTGTCACCTTTGTGACACTAAGAAGGTTGAAGATGAAAAGAACTTTCTCTTAGATTGTCCAGCCTATACCCATATTAAATCTCATTTTCAAAGTATTTGTCACACTACCAACCTTCCTAACCTCTTAACTCAACAAAAGTATGGTGATCTTGGAAAGCTTATGTTAATTCTTTTCGAGCACAAAAACAAAATTCTAAAGAATCACAAGTAATCACTTACCCTCTTAAGGTCTGATAGATCAATTCGATCTTAGTGGATGTTAATCATCATCATCATCATACATACATATAGAAAGCGATAAAGTAATTGAAAGTAAGAAAATTTGAATACCCTCTATATCTTTCCAGTAAGAGGAATATTTGTAATTCCTTAAATGATATATATATATATATATATATATATATATATATATATATATATATATATATATATATATA
>ML810420.1:5119-25807 GCA_009831015.1 Picea engelmannii
TAAATTGTTTATATATATATATATATATATATATATATATATATATATATATATATATATATATATATGCTTTTACGTCTTATGTGGAAAACTTTTAGTGTTTTAGGTGAAGAGAAGCTTTTTTACTGGCTAATAATATATCCATTGTCATGATTTAGGGAATGAGTTAAATTTAGATATTTAAATTAATTTATTAATATTATGTAAGGATTTGTTAAATGTTTTTAGGGATAGGATTATTAATTTGTTTCTTTACATTTAAAAAATCCTAAGGTTTCATTATTTAAATGCATTTTTAAGTATATTATACAATTAAAAAAATTAATTTCAACTTAGATAATATTTACAAGAAAATCAATTTCTTTTATTATCATGATTAAAATGATAATAATGAAGTTATCTATTTTCAAATAATATTTAATATTAATTCTTTATAGGAAACTAAATATTATCTTAATTATAATTTAACTTTTTATCCAAAAAAATCTAACTATGTTAAAAGTTAATGTGACCAAATCTAATACCATTCTTACTTAAGGCTTTTCAATCACAAACTGATCCCATAAATCATGAAAAACATTAATTCTATATATAAGTATTAAATTCAAGTACTATCTAAATTGATATCTAGGGTTTGTTGTTACCTGCCATCGTGGCATATCATTGCACTCTGTGATGTAATTAGGCCATACTTCGTCTGGAAATGGCACACGCTTCTACTGGAGTAGACTTGTTCGAAGTCCAACTTTTCTGAACACAATTCCTGGTTTTATATATTAGAAAGTTTGATAAAAATTAAAAGGCAAGCATATTGCGTAATATGCTATTTCGTTTTAAACAATTATCGACAAAAATATGTACATTGTTTTATTAAAGTTGTGAACAATCAGGACTCATACTCTGATTAGAAAAACAACAATGAACAGTGACCGTTCTCATTATTATTTGAAAATTCAAAATTTAAATTTAAATTGATATTTAAAAACTTGAGCTTCAAAAACTTAAGAAATTAAACTAGTACTTATATATTATATGAAAAAATTGTTTAATAACATTTTTTAATATGATGATGATGATGATTAACCTCTACTAAGATCGAATTCGAATTGGTCTATCCAAAAGGGTAAGTGATTACTTGTGATTCTTTAGAATTTTGTTTTATATCTTATATATAAAGAAGACATTGAGTTACTATTTTAATTAGATCACTTTGAAATAAATAAAGAATGAGGGTTTTGGAGGAGAACCTCACCCTCTCTTTCTTTTTGGGGATTTTTAAAAATTAAACATAAAGTATGAAAAGAATTTGAATTGTTTTTTTTAAGAGATGTTCTTGAAGTAGTTTTGAATTTGTGTAACATAGATTTGGGTATGGGTTGAGGTGGTTTGATAAGATAGTTGGTTTGGTAGTTCTTGCACTCTCCCTACTAGGGTTTAAATCTCCAATGAGACTCTAGCTAGTTGTGATAAGGCTAGAAGGGTAGATGCCCCATGGATAGAGGTTCATTGTGGTGTGCCTCGAGATGCCTCAACCCTTGCTAAGTCACAAGTCATTGGTATATCTGGTTTGTGGGCTCTTGGATATACTCTTTGATTTTAGTGGTAGCCAAGGACTATCCAAGATCATTCGAATGAGTTAACAATTCCCATGGTTTAGAAAAACATAGATTTGGATGCACTTAAAATAAAATAAATATAAATGTATAAATTCTAACCCTTTGGGTCATCTTACTTGTAGTTGGAGGACCTACTTATTTCTTAAAGAATTTAGTTGGAAATCTAGATCCCTAAAGGTAATAATACCAAATATGGTGTATGTCCTAGAGAGAATGACATGCTTGGATGAGGTCATCTCCATCGGCGACATATATGACCCTTATAGGTATCCACCTATGGTGGAAAATATAGGTAGTGACCACCACTTTCGGTTGATCCTTTAGGGAATTGATGGTCTTATGCACCCGAATCCTTTTGATGACGAATGAACAACCCTCCTAAAAATGGAAGCAATGATTCCTAGCATTGTAATTATGTTTTATCCATGGTTTTCATATCCTTAGGATCATTGGTAGATTGTCCCTCACCATGGAAACATTTGGCTTACAAGTATTAAAGGTAACTTCACTAACACTCTTGGTTTTTAGTTCACATTTCTAGTTTTTTGTTCTTGAGATTATTAGGCCTATACATCACCATATCCCTCTTTCAATCCCTACTTCACCCTTTTTATCCTTTTCTTTCTTTGAATATCCATACCACCCGAAGCCTCTACCAACCTCCAACATTGCAACCCTACTTTCCTCCATGAAAAGTCATGTTCCCATTCTAGTTTAGAAGAACCCAAAGCTGCAAAATGCTTAAAATATACATGACAAAGGCACTAAGAATCCCTAAAATATTGATGAGAGAAGCACTCAAATTCCCCCCAAAGTAGGTAGAGTCATTGGCACATGTAGAGTAGTTAGACAATGAAGCAAGCACAAGTCAGATCCTTTCATCCCAAATAGTGAAGACTGCACTTATGAAGAAGCAAATGATGGCGCCTTTGAAACAACCATCCTTATTGTCTTTAAAAATTGCAACAAGTAGAAGCTCATAGCCTTTTCCCACTCACACTTTGAGGCTAACTTATCTAAGGTATTCAATTTGGATGAGGAGGTCTAGACCATTATCAAAGGTAAGAAAAAAGACAATCTCTCTATCTTTGATTTTCCTATGGAAGACCCCATGAAAACAGAAGGTAGAGACACTCTTTATAAAAACACCTTGGACGTGATGTGGTACATCCATTATTTCATTGTTTGAAGCCTTGATGCCAAAAAACATTACAGAGAACTTGTCATAGACCACCTAGCTTATTGGGGAAGAATCCTCACTCCACTCTCCAAGGAGCTTCTTAGATAGAATTTGTTGAAGTTTTTACTTATATATATAGCAGTTACGATTCTTCTTTATTATTAGAGAACATTAGCTGCATAAATAAAATCATTAAAAGAGAGGCAATCACAGAAACAATAGAGACACACAGATTATCTTGGGAAACCCTCATGGGGGAGAAAACCTAGCAAACACTTCCTAAATATAGATAGACCAAAGACTGAACAAAATATCCTCCTCTAATCCTTCACTAGGAAGAGTAGCACACCACTTAACTAAGAAATACCAAGAGATAGACCAAGACCCTCCTTGACATCATCCCTAGTTGCAGTAGGTTCTCCTCCAAGACTTGTGCGCTACAGAGCTAGATGGTGAGTATGCCCAAATGAGACGTTGACCTCTCTTATAAATAGTGGTCTGGCCAACATATAATTAGGTCTAGGCTGACCTGTCTCTTTACCCTCTTAATTTACATTTAACTTTCAAGGCACAATAGGGACGACTTTTTCTAGGGCACAATAGGGCCTAATTAAATATAATATAATAATATTATTCAACTCTCTCTTAGGTAGAATATTCTTCGAAGTTACAATATTTCAACACTCCCCCTTAACAATAAGGGTATTATACTAACAACATTAATAACAACTAACTGGACTCAAGACATCATCAAGAGGAGGGAACATCGTCATCAACATCAGGAAAACTATCGGTCATATCTATAGGTCATCAAAAGTTATTCTCATCATGAACATTAGTAGAAACTTAACATCATCATCATCTGTATTGCGAAGTTGGATTAACATCATCATCATCAATAGCATGAAGCTAGAACATCAAAATAAAAAACACGAAGCTGGAACATCAAAATCAACAACACGAAGCTAGAACAATAACATCAACATCACGAAGCTGGAACATCAACATCAATAGCACGAAGCTGGAACATAAACATCAACATCATGAAGCTAGAACAACAACATCAACAACATGAAGTTGGAAAAACAACATCAACAACACGAATCTGGAACAACAACATCAATAACACAAAGATAGAATATCAACATCTATATGTGGAAACATAATGAGGTAGGTGCATCAACAACAGCATCTGTGGTACTCTGACAGGCCGTTATTACTAGACCTTCGAGATATGTCTAGGGATAATCAGTCCCCTAGGATATAAAATCCTAACTGAGCTACTCATTGTTGGTTAGGATACCATAGTATCATCAACATCACTCCCCCTTCCAAGGGAGGTCCTTTCGGACTACATCAATATTGTCTCGGAAGTGATCAAACTTCACACTAGACAAAGGCTTAGTCAACACATCTGCAACCGGCTCATCTATGTCAACATATTGGAGATTCAAAACTCCCTTTTTTACCATGTCACGAATATAGTGATACCGGATCTCAATGTGCTTCATTTTTTCGTGGAACATTGGGTTCTCTATCATCTTTATGAAACTCTAGTTATCACAAAAGATCATGGTAGCATCCATCTCTAGGTTAGATAAACCTGCCAACATCTTCAGAAGCCATATGGCTTCACAACTAGGGGAGCATGATGCAATGTACTCCACTTCTGTCATACTGAGAGTAATATTGGATTGTTTCCTGCTTTACCATGAAGTCATGGATGACCCCAAACTCAAACAATATCCTGAAGTGTTTTTTTTGTCTGAAGCACTTCCAGCCTAATATAAATCAATATAACCATACAATCTGAAGTCACAATCTCTATTATAATAGAGGCCATAGTCCAACCTACCCTTAATGTATCTCATCACATGCTTTGTAACTACAAGGTGAACACGTATGGGCTCCACCAGATACTGAATCAAGGTATTAACAACAAAGCATATATATGGTTTGGTGTTTGTTAGATACAAGAACGAACCAATGATTTTCCTGTATAGAGTAACATCAACTATTTCTGACGAAGTATCAACCAATAACTTCAAATTTGTCTCCATAGGAGTGGATATGGATCTACATTCCATCATGTCAAATCCCTTCAGAATTTCCATGGCATACTTTCCTTGATTAATGAAACTATCTTTTGGTCTCTACCATACTTCAAGACCTAAGAAGTAGTGCAGTGGGCCTAGGTCCTTCATTTCAAATTTAGTGGCAAGCTTCTTCTTAAAATCTGTGATGAGCTTATCTTCATCTATCAAGAATAAGTCATTCACATATAGAAACAATATAACTAGTCCATCATTCTTAATCTTGAAGTAAAGGTTGTGATCAACTTTACTCTTGGTAAATCCCAAGTTCATTAGAAAACTATCAATCCTGCCATACTAGGCTCTTGGAGCTTGCTTCAACTTGTAGACATGAGTCTTCCTATCTTCGAAACAAAATTTTCACATCACATTGTACCAACCTGGTACACTTTCTCAACTACAACTCAATATGCATAATCATGTGTTGGTTCTAAGTTCTTTCTACAAAGCACTATTTGTCTCACTTCCTGAGAGTATGCCCTCTACTTTTTATGCAACTATTCCTTCTGGAATCGAGACTCTACACCTGCGACTGCTATTTCTAAATCTAAGAATGACTACTCCATTCCCATTGTAACTATTTCATTCTGAGAGTATCTCCTCTAATCTATCACAACAACATCTTCATCTGAAACTAAGAGTGGCTCAATAACTGATACTGAAAGTACCTCTTCTTCTTTCATGGAGGTAACTCTGTCTATTGTAGTCATGTCTCCATGGCCCAACTCATGTACTGCACCAAATGGTACTGGAGATAACTCAATATCAAATAAAGGTATTGTCATACCTGCTCCCTCTGAATCTCATACTATTCCAGCTTCTTTTAATGAATCATGTTGGTTCTATATACACTTTTCTGATTACTGGAGAAAGTGTCTTTTCATAGTTTTCTCCCTCTTGCTGGGAGAATTCTATGGACAAAAATCAGGCTTATGCATCTCTATGAATGGTCCTAGGCAGGCTTCTCCTCCTTACTGGATCATGAGGGTTGACACCCCCTGAACTCTAGCTCCTTCTGAGCTAGTACTTGATGGGGCCTCCTACCTCACCACTGATGGATCCATCTGCTTCTCATGATATGGTTCATCAATGCTATATGGATTTTTCCATCCTGCAAAGTGTCACGGGACCATATTGATCTCCTCCTGGTTATTGCAATGGTTATGGATAGGCTCTTCTGGCTCTACTAACTCTTCCCGATGATCTAAAGAGTGATTAACTGCACCAAAGGGATTTGTTCGATCATCTTTGGAGCCTTCTACTCCTCATGATATGTCTCCATATGAGATCTTTTGTATCTAGCAAAAGTACCGTCTTCTTCTTCTTCTTATTCGATACATGGATGTATACGGTCATGTATACAACTTGGATAGTCTACTCCATGTATCATATAATATGTTTCCTCCTGCAACCATCACTATATCTCCCTTAGGTTTATCACCTGTGACATGCCCAAAACAAGAACAACAAGGGATAAATAGTAGACAAGGATAATACTCTTTATAATAATAATGAAAACAATAACAAGAACAATCGTCATGGTAGATCCTTCAAAGCTATCACTTGTGACCTACCTGAAAGAAGGGTAAAAAGTAAGAAACACAATAATAAGAAATGAGAGAAACACTCTTCTATTGTTGTGATCAATCGTTCCTCCATGGTAACATGTAAACAAAACAAGAAGTTTCTCCGAGAGGAGATGTTAGTTATATCTAGTAAACTATCACAGCCGCTAACTCGCGGCTGAGAATGCCAAAAGGCATCGGCTGAGAACGTGTGCCCCCAGAACGCGTGCCCCTAATATAAAACGTTTGTGGTAATTTTTCTGTGGTAATATGAAACGGTTGGTTGCATTAGGTTGATAAATGGAACGTGGCAATTACATATCCTTACAGTAATTTTTTAATGTGATTAGGTAAATGTTAAAAAGTAAACATGTTAACGGATGCCTTGATAAATGAAAGAAAGTTATGAACAATAAATCTGATCCATTGATTTTGGAGGATGACTAAGAATATGCCAGCATCTTCAATGCATAGCCATCAGATTAGGGTTTAAGGTTAAATAAGGTTAAAATATCATTAATTGTGCCCATTGTCAATAGGTGTACACCTTTTGACGTAATTATTACAGTAAGCATTTATCTCAATAGTGCTCACATGCTACCAAGTATTCAATAATAAAACTTTTCAAAGATTGCTATCACAATTATAGTGTTTAGCAGTTATCAAACTTGATATGTGTAAATTTGAATCTTATCAACTTAACCAATCAAACCTAGAACCTGGAGTCTTGTCCTCAAGAATGAGTGTGTTGCTTTCTTCCGAGTCTTCTTCACTCAAGATGACAAGTATTTTCTTCAACCTGTCCTCTGTTCTAAGATAATATGCTTTCTTGATAGAAAACTGGGTTAGAGAATAAACTCTATAATATCAACTTTAATAAATCTATGACTTTAATTTTAACCAATGATTTGTATGATCCTCATAACTTCAACGGATCAAAATAATAATATAACAAATAGATGCACTCAAAATAATCAAACCTGGGGTGCATTGTTCCTCTTAATGTGTTGGATCTGAGATCCTTCTGGATCTACGACTTTTTTTTAGACAAAATATCCTTTCTCCTTTAAATACCCTTTAGAATAATGATACAATTTGAACATATGTAAGTACATACCTCTAACAATAATGATAGGTAGTGGCACCATCCGATAGCAATGAAAATAAATAACAAACCTTTAAAACTTCAAAGGTGCTTCAACCTGTAACTTAAGTTAGCTAGATATTTGCTAGGGTAAGGCACACTAGGACAATAAAAATCAGTCCCAACACGTCACAAAAAACTTTCATTGCAACTGGTACTGCAGCTAGTGCTGGCACTACAATTGGTTTTGCAATTGGCATGAAGGAACTGACACAAATTAAATTTCAGTGCAAATGCAACTGATACTGCAACTGAAACTGGTATTTCAATTGCAACTGCAACTACAACTTTGGGTTTTATGAGGAAACTCTATTTTTTTCAAACTTCAATTCTAGAATTCTGATCTAGGGACTAGATACACCCTCCTAGGGAGAACTCCTAGATGTGGTTACTTCCCCCAACGTCCTCCTTAAACAGGGAAAACTTCACACTTAGGTTTTATATAGAAACCCTAATTCTGCGACAGCTATAATACTGAAAATTGGATTGTGAGTTGGTCTCTTTCAGGCCTGCTCTGATACCATGTTGAAGTTTTTACTTATATATCTAGCAGTTATGATTATTCTTTATTATTATAATCATTTAGCACATTAGCTACATAAATAAGATCACTAAGGGAGAGGCAATCGCATAAACAATAGAGACACATAGATTATCCTGGCAAACCCTCATGGGGGAGAAAACCCACCAAAAACTTCCTCAATATAGATAGACCAAAGATCAAACAAACGATCCTCCTCTACTCCTTCACTAGGAAGAGTAGCGCACCACTTAACCAAGAAATACCAAGAGATAGACCAAAACCCTCCTTGACGTCACCCTCATTTGTAGTAGGTTCTCCTCCAATATTTGTGCACTACAGAGCTAGATGGTGAGTATGTCCAAATGAGGTGTTGTCCTCTCTTATAAATAGTGGTCTGGCCAATCTATATTTAGGTCTGGGCTGACCTGTCACTTTACCCTCTTAATTTACATTTAATTTTCAAGGCACAATAGGGCTGAATTTTTCTAAGGCACAATAGGGCCCAATTAAATATAACATAATAATATTATTCAACTCTCTCTCAGGTAGAATATTCTTCGAAGTTACAATATTTCAATAGAATTGGGATATAATATAGATCAAGGGGTTACTGGTCAAGATGATATAGAACATTGACGACCTTGGCCCTACAACTATAACTAAAATTGATGATTAGTTTAAGATCTTCTAGTTTGCATTTCAATTTTGCAAACCCATCCACTAGTTCAGATTATTTCTCTATTTATATTGATCACTCTCAACTCTTCTATGATATTAATATGATTACTTCCCTACTTTTTTTATAGTTGTAGTTAGAACCCTCTCTATAGACTATATACCCATGTTTCATATAATAGAGGTTATTGAGATCACATACATGCTTTGTCTACTCAATAATTTTGTAATTTTTTGTATTTTTCCTCTTTAAAAAATATATTAAATAATTCTTTTACTCATTAGAAAAACACCAATTGCAATGTATGAAGTGGAAAATCGTTTTCTTATAACAAACTGGGAAATCATTGGCTTATAATAATATTAAATGAAGGATAATTTTTTCAACATAAGTAGCAAAATTTTCATTGGTAAATGAAATTCCCAAACACATTCATAATTTCTTTTTGGTTTATTATTCCAATCGTATTGCTTTCATTGATTTCCATATTTCACTTTGTTGGTTATGCAACAATGCTTGATACAAGTTCATATACATATTTTTAATTTGGTATAGCTCGGGTCTATGGAAGGAATGATGTTATCCTCTCTACCTAGGTTCAATTCCAACAAGTGACATATTGAGCTCTTAATGAGTATATTATTGTCATTGCATTGAACTATGTGTTGAAAAGGCCTCAAGTTTATGTGGAATCTAGTTTTCCCCAAGTGTCATCCTTGGAATTAGGTGACATACACAGCATGCATAATTTATTTCCACATTCCCCTTTGTTACAACAAGGATATATTCTTCTATACATGTTATCAGAAGGTTGGTTATTGTTATTGCACAAACTGTAGGTTAGAAAACTCCCAACCCAATCCATGAGATGGTGATAACTGTGGGAGACTCTACCCACTGTCACCTTATATAAACCCTCCCCTCACTTTAGTGAAGGATAAATCCAACACAAGGGGGGAATCTTAGGTGACCCTAAGGGGAAATGAGATGGAAAGTGAGGTTATGGAAGTCAATCCCCTATAGGTCAAAATAGTAAGTGAAGGATGTCTTGAGAACGAGTCTCGAAGATGCTCAATGGTTTCAAAGTGATTGAGTACCTGTGGAGGAATGTTGTACATGCTCGAGACACAAGAAAACAAAAGACACAAGAATAATAATCTAATGGACAAGCAAGTTCATATTGTTGTCCCAATTATAAGCAATATATAATGATATAAATAAGCAATGAAATGTTAAAAATGTCTACTAAACAAGTCACTAAAATCCAAGAAAATATGCAAGAGATTAGCTAGCAATTACTAGTGTAACTCAAGTATGATAGTAGAAGAATTTAGCAACAATTAAAGGTTGTTAGGTACAATTATTGAAGAGATATTACTGAAGCCTTATGTCTGTAGCATAAAATTACTACAACAAAAAATTCCAACCACTGAAACTTGCAAGTAAACCACCCAAAAGAAACACAACAACTAGTAGATTATTTTGGTATCTTTCTAGAAAATTCTAAAAGTTAGAAAATGAGTAAATTGGAAAGTTATGAAGTGTTTTTTTGTAGCCATAATGGCTGTAGCATAAAATTATTACAACAACAATAAATCCTTTGAGAAACAAGATGCCCTAGTGGCCTTGACTAGCTTTAAGCACATAGAAAAGATTCCAATTTAAACAATTTCAATATCTCGTGATTCCATGTATCCCAATGCAATGATTTTATTTATCCATTGCAATATATTAGTGCCTTTAACTATTTGTTTATGGAGTCTTTTAAATGAGAGATATATTTGTGCTATTTCCATGCGGGTGTAATCCCTTCTACTCCCCAAGTCAAGTGAAACTAGATAGGAAAAACCTAGGAGGGTGTATCCATTTACTTCTCCTAGTATTCCTTTGTGCAAGTGAAGGTTAAAGGTGAAAGTGAAGATGTTGATGTGACAAAATGAAATTTAGGTACATAGGAAAATCCAATGTATGTGAAATTTTCTAATAGTTTGTCAAAGGACAAAAGGGTGTTGGATTACTGAGAGGGGGGGTGAATCAGTAATAGCGTAATTATAATCCTTTTTCTTCAAATGTTATATCAATGTAGAATTATCATTGAATAATGAGCAGTAAGAAATAAACAATCACACACATACACAGTACACCAGTTGATGTTGGGAAATAATACCCTACGGACTAGCAAACTAGGGTCTGATTTGCATGCAGATATTGACCTTACAGAAATGACCTTTTAACCTACCACCCAAAACTTAAAACCCCTCTTTCAAGACCTATGCATGGAAAGGAACTACTAACCTTTTTACTGATGTTTGGTGTAGATCCTCCGTTGCACTTTGCCCGCTTACTTGTGCTGCTCCTTCCAAAGTTCACCTGCAATCAAGACAAAACACTACGCATGCATGCTATTTTTCTACTTGAGGGTTAGAAATTAAGCATAAATTACACAAATCACATATAACTCATGCATTGGGATGGGAAAAGTATTATTTTATTAATCTCAAGATGAATCAACTTACAATGATGATAGAGACCGGCCACCGCTCCTTGATCCTGATCCTGGGATCCTCCTCTTCTTTGTCCTCCAACTGCTTTGCGTTAATTCTCCTTAGGCTTGAGGAAAGGCTAAAGGGTTGGGACAAATGGATTCAACAAATGGGCAGAGTTTCTTCGCTATAATTTTCCTCCTCCAAATAGTACCCCTACCCCTTCTTTTATAGGCTAGAAGGAGCTAGGGTTTTGGACAAACTCTCGGCCATGCATGGCTGGGAGTTTCAGTTAACTGACCCATAGCTTTTTGTCTCATCGGCAACTTTCCTGTTTTTATGCTTTGTTAGGTAAACACGGGCTGTAGTAGGCCTGCCAGCGTTCAAACTCGTGCAGTAGTAGGCCTGCCAACGTTCCAACGCGTGCAGTAGTGGGTTAGGGTGCGTGTGGTTTTACCTGAGAGGATTTTCAAAGAGGTTTCTCAGCAGATGCTTTGGCAATGAAGGGCAATGAGTTGGCCTGATTCCAGGTAAGCATGTATGGTGCAATTTAGGGTTATAACAGATGCCCCCTAATGTGTGAGGTCAGAAGAGAATCTGATGGCTGAAATGCATTACCAATTCTTTACCAATCTGTACTGATATCCTCAATGAGTGAGCCCAGGAATCAGGAATCCAGAGGTGCCGTCTGCAAAAAATGTCAAATGTCTCACTGAGGCAGGCATACCCATGCTCGGGATAAAATAGAACCATGGCTACCAATCAAATACACTGTAGATCCATGTCAAAGAACTATGAAGAGAAGCCGCGAATAATACACAGCGGAGCTACATCTCGAAATCAGAAAGATATACATATAAAGTATCCATCTCCCAGAAGCTGATTCGGCCTGATGACTGTACTTCAGAGCTCGAGAAACAACTTCAAAATCTTATAAAACTCAGGTAGGAGTGTAATATGAGTGTACAACTGCACTACCCAGAGGTCTTTGACGGCTCGTCGGTTATGGACTTGATAATCTTGATGATCAGACTGAAGGCTTCAGTGATTTCGAACAAAGAATCGATTGGACGTTCAGGATGGTCGGGTATGTGGACAAGAGACATATTGCAGAGGGGCCAACTCAGGCTCAGGCTCAGAGCGGCCTCGTCCCAGAAGAAGGGAACATCTTTATTTAGTAAATGCATAAATCCCTTGGTGATTTTGGCATAGTTGGCGATGAAACGTCGTAAGAAGTTCGCCTTGCCTTGAAGACTTTGAAGCTGTAAGATTGTGCATGGGGAGGGAAACTGGATTATTGCCTCCACCTTAAGAGGATCCACCATGATCCATGTTGTGGATACGATGAAACCTAACAACCGTCCTGACGTGACGCAAAAGCTGCACTTGTTGGGAGTCAAGCAAATCCTGAAGTAGCGACAGCGTTCGAAGATTAGTCTGAGGTGTGTAGGATGATCCTTTCGCTTGCGAGAGCGTGATGCTAAATCATCTAGATAGGCCTCGACTATATGTTTGAGGTCATGAAATGCAAAAGACATGGCCCGCTGGAAAGTGGCTCTAGCATTCTTGAGGCCAAAAGGCATCTTACGATAGGTGAATGTACCCCACAGACAAATGAATGTCATTTTGTGTTGGTCCTCAGGTTTGATTTGGATTTGATTATAGCCAGAAAAACCATCCATGAATGAAAAGGCTTCACAACTGACACATTCATCAATGATCTAGTTGATGAATGGGGTTGGATAATTATCTTTTGGACATGCCTTATTCAAATCACGGAAATCGATACATACACGAATCATGCCTTGTTTTTTATCGACTGACACGGGATTTGACACCCATTGAGTCAAATGAATAGGGTAAATGAACCCTGCCTTGAGCAATTTATCAACCTCACTCTTGATGGCTGCTGCTTTCTTAGGATTAACTGGACGAAGTTTTTGTCGAACAGGCTCGGCATCAGGATACGTTGTGACTTCATGTTCAACTATTTTCAGATCGATACCTGGCATTTCCTCATAAGACCAGGCAAAAACGTCGCGGAATTCTTTGAAAAGATCCGTGTAAATCCGAATCTCTTCGGGGGAGCAATCCGCTCCGATGAAGACATTCTCCATGACGCCAGGGTTTTGGGAGATGTTAATAGGTATGGTTTCAGCGATAGTCGCCATATTGCCCTTAGCATAAATTTCCTGTGTAGCTAAGAGGTTAATAAGACATGGTTGATCTCCCGTCATGGTGATAGTGAATTCTCCTACCTCGATTCGGTGTAACTCTGGGAGGAAATATGACCTGTGATGAAGATCGTCCCAAGGTTTGTCTGAACTAGTCATTGCTTCGATTACTGCTTTGTCAGAAGGCAAGACCAAGTCTAACGAATCGGTGGTAGAAAGAGAACCCTGAGCCCAAATAAGCTCTGGAAGTGGATCCAACTCTTGTGTGGGAGTCGGGTTAGGGTTAGATGAAGCTTGCTGGACTAAAGAGTACGCTACTTCAGCAGCTGAAAAGGGCATGGACATGCCGAAGTGCCCTGTCTCATCCATCGTGGCTGATGGGGAAGGAAGAATCCACGGATCCTCAAAGTAAGTCGTGCAAAACGACGAAACATGAAAAATCTCAGCCTTGTGGTGATTCGATATAAACTTGACATCGTTATGAGGAGGTGGGTAATCAAAGGTACCCATCAAGGATGGGCACAAACCAAATCCTATGTTAACGACACCGGGCTGAGGATTATCAATCATGGGAACCGTGGATGCCCCCAAAGCTGGGTCAGGTCTAGAGAAGGACAATTGATCAATGGTCACTATCCGACCCTCATGTGGAAACAACAAGACTCGAAAAACTGTAGCAACCAAAGCTTGCATAGCATAAGTCCAACTCCGACCTAACAAGAGGTTATAGTCGAGGGGAGCATCGACTACCTCTACTTCAACGCACATGGTCTTCCCTCCTAACTGCATAGGGAAAGAAGGAACGATGCCATGTGGTCGAAAAGAACGACCGTCGAACGCAGTAAGGAGAGTAGGTGATGGAGACAAAGCAGGCTGACCAATGGCTTTCCAATATGCTAACGACACAACGCAAGTCGAAGCGCCCTCGTCGACCACCGTGCAGAATATATTCCATGTAAAAGTTTTCGTGGGATGAGCCACTACTATCTGAAACGCGACGTGGTAAGGCAGACGAGGTTTCAAGTCGGTTGTATATAACATGATGGTACCCGGGTTACAAGTCTCAGTAGAGCCTAAAGCAGTCAACAAGGCTGTCCTCTGAGCAGGGCAGATTTGGAGAACCTCCAGAGCGGACATCACACAAGGGGTTTGTGATAAATCTTCCACCACAGAGTAATTCTGGGTGGCCCTTGCGTTTGGGTTGTGAGAAGCTTTCTTAAATGCACCCTTTGGGATGCGTGTCATTGTTTCACCCAACGTCTTCTCGATCTGTAGAGGAAGAGATGGGATCTCGGCTTCTTTACCCTTCTCAGAGGCACTTGGTTTACTATAGTCGTGCACTCTAGTCGTTATTAAAGCATCACCCCTAACCATATATACGTTCACAACAGAGGAACTATTTGGAGGAGGGTAGGTTTCCTGGCTGCCCCCTTCGACACTTGTAGAGGCTTGAGTTAAATTTTTCCCATGCTGAAAGGGATTAGTCAACACGGCTTGCTGTTGTTGTGTGACAAACTTCTGGGCCTCCACAAGTCAAGGACATAAATGGGTCGGGTGGTCTTCCGCACACAAGTTGCACAGATACCTCACCTTTCATTTTTCCATAGTGCCATCGCCAGCATTATCAGTGGGTTTTTTATCCCCCTTACCCTTCTTTTGTTGTTTTTTCTTCCCTTCAGGCTACTGGGTGGCCTTTGGGTTAGTCATCTGCATGGAGTGTACTTCCGACGTTTGGGTAGGAGGAGCAGCCAAAGCAGTAGTCTGGATGGCCACTGAGTGTTGTATAGATAACTGTTGCAATTGTTTTGTCAATTGCTCAGCGGGCTTGGTTTGTGCCGAACCAACGATACCATCGGCATGTGGTCCAACTCTCTGTCTAGTTTTATCCAGTATCGATTGTGGTGCATCCGGCATGATGTTGTACAATAAACCAGATTGAGAATAGATAAGCTCAAACTGTTGAGCCCTCATGATGGCATCTTCTTCGGAGAAAACTCCTGAAGTCACGACGTCTTTGGATAATTGTGGGACTAAAGACTTAAGGAACCACTCAAGCAGGAATGCTGGTGGGATTGGTACTTTGATTAGACTCTTTCGACGTTTCCACTCTCGGATATGATCAGAGATATGGTCTGTTGTCATCTGTTCGAAATTGGAAAGCAGCTCAGTGCCAACGTCGTATCTCACAGGTAACTGGAAATGGTTAAGGAAGGCCATCGTCAGTTCGCCAAAAGAAGAATATCGTGAGCGATCAAGCTTGATGTACCATTTCGCGGCACCCCCAATAAGAGTGCGTTGAAACAATCGCAACTGGACGGAGTCATCTTTCAGTGAGTTAGATGAACACCAAAGGTGGAAAGTAGTCACATGATCACCTGGATCTTCGTTAGGCTTGGCCTCGAACTTTGGAATGTCCAAAGGAAACTTTATTGGCATAGGAGGCCAACGTGGATCGTGACAAATAGGATCATTTAACAACCGTGTCAAATCTGGCAAGTGTAACGTCGCTAGGAATGGTAGTTTGGGTTGCTGCTGATAGCCTGGGAAAAAGGGTCCTGGAGTTTGACTGGCACCAGGTTGCCAGGAAAAGTTTGGTTGCTGGCCCGGATTCTGGTAGAAACCATGGCTCTGACCAATGTAAGGATTTTGCATCTGTGGAGACATCATCAGTTGATTCCCCATAAAGGACATAGGATGTTGGGCATTCATCGTGTTTGATGGAATTTGGGAAGGATTACCCCATGCCGGTCCTGATGGGAGAGGCATAGAAGTCTGTCCAGGGTTCCATTGACTGTGGAAAGAATTACCCCAGAACGACATTCCAGAGGAAGGAACGGATCCTTGTCCTGAGTTCCAAGGTCCTACTATATGTGCCCCTGGCGCAGGAATAATACCCTGCGCCGGAGTAGACTATCCAAAGATGGGGGTACCCCCAGATGGGAAAGTAGTGGATGCGAAAGTGTTGTTACCAAACGTCCCGTTCCAAACAAATAGTGACGAACCTACCAGCAGAGTTTGCGCAGGTGTTCCTTGACTCCCAGCTCTGAATGAACTCGTGTGTGCAGGCTGCCCGACGGACTGCTGATGCAGACCACCAAGCGAAGGGGACGAAGGAGAGATATGACCTCCAGCGTAAGGAAAAGCATTAAAAGGGACAGGAATGCCCCCAAGTTGACCTTGCAGAGGAGTGTTAGAGCTCCCTGCCCCCAGACCCAAAGTCTGTAAAGTGGAGTAAGTGAGTGCAGGACTTGTACCTGAACTAGGCATACCGTATGAAAACGGAGGGCCTGTCGCACTAGGTGTGAAGGGAGGTGTGGCCGCCGCGATAGATGGGGTCGGTCCAATGTGCGACGTAGTTGCGGCCGAGACCATGGTGGCCCAGACCATCGACAAGGGCAAGTTAGGAGAAGCTTCTCCTGTGGTAGCAACGGTGGTGGGAATGGAAGAATTCCTAGAGGAAGTAACAACGTTTGTTGCCATAGCTGTGTGAGGCACTGACAGGCATTCATAAAATTGAATTGGCACAATAACTTGCAGCCAAGTATCAGTGGTTGGGGTTTCAATTGAACTAAGAATGACGGTTGATTCCTCCGGGATTTGTTCGGGCACAATGGTTTGTAACCCGGTTGCTTCGAAAGACCCTTTTTGGTCTAGCTTCCGCCTCAATGGTGGCGGGGGTGGCTCTAGTATAACCGGCAACAAGCCCAGAAGCCTTCATGACCGGCGGAGCTCTAGATCCTCCATTGTGTGAGAAGATCCACAATACGCTAAGGTATTCTACACGTGTAAACAGTAACACACACTAAAAGAAAACCCCTATGAGATAAGACAAGCAAACACTAACTATTTTGAAGAATAGTTACAACAACCAACACTAGAGAAACTTACTGGTGCAAGTGCAACTTGAAAACGGAAGCACCCTTTGGGTATACTCTACAAAGCGTGGCCCGATGTCTGTCCTAGGTACTGTGATATACCCCCGCAGTCACCTGTGTATGTCCCTAGAAAAGATTGGCAACTAATTTTCCAGCACGCGAATAGTCACCAGGCGGGTACAGTCGATAGTCAGATAGACCACAATGAGCAGGGTATCAAGCCCGAAACCTGTCAAGGGTATCGAGAGAAAATGGTCCGGAAGACAACTGAGGACCTCGAACAGATTCGAGACCCACGAAGCCCCGTGGCAAATGCAAATGACGGAATCCCTCAACAAATCCTTGATATGTGTTCTCCACTATGCTCGGTCCGGCTTTGGAGGGGTTATCTCCGCTACCTTTCCTTACGCGACCTCATGTTTATCCTCTATGTTAGAGGGGGGTCCCGGATAACTTCCACGAAACTGGACTTCTACACTCCCTATCACAGACTCCAATGTTTGGTTTTGAGTGGCCTTGGAGAGTTTACTCTCCAACCTATTCCAAGGCCCTAGTCCTGAGCTAGTGTATGAACCCTACAAAAAAAAAGTCTAATAGATTTTAATTAGCGTTGCTTTTATGGGATTTTTTACATCACAGGTATGAAGGTGAAACTGATGATGTGTAAAGACTCAAAGCAAAAACGAATGATGGAAACAAAAACTTTTACTAAATGCAAAAATCAACAACTTTTCTCAAAGAAAGACTTCTTTTCTTTTCAATTTTTCTAAGATTTCATGCAGCAAACATAAAGGAATTTTGCTCGACTACGAGCTACGTATGCTCTAAATGCAATGCAAAAACTTATGGACAAAAGACTTCTTCCTAGCTATTGATGCAGAAACACAATCTTCAAACAAAGAAGAAAATGACAAAGATATATATATATATATTTTATTTAAGTGCTAAATGAAGCAACAAAGGGAAAATGCCGACAAGCACAAAACCAAGAAAACAAAACAAAATTCTAGCTTAAAGTGCAGATCTCAAAGAATCCAAGGAAAGACACTCAATGGTAATCAAAAAGCACAAATTCTTCTGCTTGTCTAAAAGCCATAAAACAAAATTTTTCTTTTTTATCTTTTCTATCAACTATCAACTATCAACTAAGAAAAAACAGGCTAAAGGTAAGAGGCCCTAACCTACTGACTGTGCAACCCTAGAATCAAACCCCTGAGAGGAATACTTCTCACCACATGAGGGGATGACTACCCCACCCTGATTGAAAAGAAACCAGTCAAGCCCGCTACTGTCACTGAAACAGCACGCGAGCAAACACGTACTGACCTGAAACAGAGCGCGGGTACCCGCGGGCTGCACTTAAATAGGCCACGTGTATGTATAAACTCTAAGAAAAAACTAAACACAGGTAGACCAAACCTAGAAAAGGCCTCTGGTATTGACAACCAGAGTCTCTTGAAGGCTTGGATGCTTCCTCTTTAACAGAAAAGAAAAATGATTGCAAAAAATAACAAAGGCAATAAAGCAAACTGAGACAAGACTATGAACCAGCAAGACTCGGACAAGATCCAGAAAGCCCCCTGAGAATGTATAATTCTGACAGGGAAAAGGAGGATTGCCTCTCAAGCTTTCTCACTCTTACACACTACTGAAACCACTACAACAAGCGTTCAAATGCGGGCTATAGAAGGTTAGGGCGCATGCACCCGCGTGCAGGTCTTCTGCAGGCCGCGGGTACCTCTGTGTGTCTTGAAAATTGCCGTCAAGCAACAGTCAGGGAAGACTGGTATGAAGAACCAGGTTCCCTGCTAGCTTAGGCCTTACTGAAAAATACAGGCAAAGAAACAGAAAATCTAATCTCTTAAACTACCCAAAAACCTCAACTAAATCCAAAAACCCTAAGAGTATCTTCCCCAGTGGAGTCACCAATTCTGTTGTTGGGAAATAATACCCTACAGACTAGCAAACTAGGGTCTGATTTGCATGCATATATTGAACTTAAAGAAATGACCTTTTAACCTACCACCCAAAACTTAAAACCCCTCTTTCAAGACCTATGCATGGAAAGGAACTACTAACCTTTTTACTGATGTTTGGTGTAGATCCTCCGTTGCACTTTGCCCGCTTACTTGCACTGCTCCTTACAAAGTTCACCTGCAATCAAGACAAAACACTATGCATGCATGCTATTTTTCTACTTGAGGGTTAGAAATTAAGCATAAATTACACAAATCACATATAACTCATGCATTGGGATGGGAAAAGTATTCTTTTATTAATCTCAAGATGAATCAACTTACAATGATGATAGAGACCGGCCACCGCTCCTTGATCCTGATCCTGGGCTCCTCCTCCTCTTTGTCCTCCAACTTCTTTGCGTTAATTTTCCTTAGGCTTGAGGAAAGGCTAAAGGGTTGGGACAAATGGATTCGGCAAATGGGCAGAGTTTCTTCGCTATAATTTTCCTCCTCCAAATAGTACCCCTACCCCTTCTTTTATAGGCTAGAAGGAGCTAGGGTTTTGGACAAACTCTCGGCCATGCATGGCTGGGAGTTTCAGTTAACTGACCCATAGATTTTTGTCCCGTCAGCAACTTTCCTGTTTTTGTGCTTTGTTAGGTAAACGCGGGCTGTAGTAGGCCTGCCAGCGTTCAAACTCGTGCAGTAGTAGGCCTGCTAGCATTCCAACGCGTGTAGTAGTGGGTTAGGGCGCGTGTGGTTTTACCTGAGAGGATTTTCAAAGAGGTTTCTCAACAGATGCTTTGGCAATGAAGGGCAATGGGTTGGCCTGATGCCAGGTAAGCATGTATGGTGCAATTTAGGGTTATAACACCAATGTTTTACATGGAAACCCAAATTGGGAGAAAACCACATAATGCTTTTTCTTATATGTCTTGAATAATTACATTCATTGGAAGCACCAACTTCCTTTGTTTTCCAGCTGCAACTAGAAGGAGGATCCAACCCCCTAGTCTCTCAGGCTACAACCTGAGGGAAGCTCCAACTCCCCAATTCTCTGGTTACAACCCCCTATGTTCTCCGGATACAACTGGAAGGTGGCTACAACCACCTGTCCTTGCCCCACCCAACTACCTTGAAGTAGAAGTAGAATGATGGAACCACTGTCACAATATCACTATGAGATATGCCGTTGTAAACCTGTACCAATAAATCTGAACCATGCATCAACCTGTACCTCAACCTGTAATCAACTTGTACCATAAACAAGTGCATCAACCATTCACCAACCTATACCAAACAATCTGCAATCAACTTGTACCATAAACAAGTGCATCCAACCATGTAACAAGTATGTACCAATCATGTGTCAACTACTCATCAACTATGACTCATCAATAT
>ML810420.1:45724-61518 GCA_009831015.1 Picea engelmannii
TTTGTATCCCTCCGTTGGCAAGGGATTCGGGGGTAGCACCCCTGAAACAAAATTTTGAGAAAAATTACCTTGTAAAATATTGTAATTTCACAGTCAATATGGATTGTTCATTATAAGGTCACATATTTGACAGTAGAATTTATTTTAGGGTTTTTTCCCTAGAATAAAACCATATTTTATGAGGGAATTGTATTGCGGTTGTGCATTATTAATAATATTGTATTCTGAGAGAGGAGATTGTGAGAGAAAGAAGAAGAAGTTACAACGGGTGTGTTGTAGGTTGTATCCCTTTATTTTTTTGGGTAATAAAAAGGAAGGACCTAGAAATTTATCTGGTGGATGTAGCCCACATTGGGTGAAACACATATATCTGTACTTCTATTTTTTGTGTGTATATTTTGTGTTTTATTTCCACATTTGTTTTATTTTATTGCTCTGCGATTCTGTTTTTCTAACACTGGTGGTTTATTTCCCTCTTATTGGGCAGTGGATAGTGTGGAGGATTGGTAATGGGAAGAAAGTTAAAATTGGGGAAGACCCCTGGATGGGTGCACATGACGATTTTCGGCTCTCAAATTTCCCTATTCCTTCTCTCCACTCGACTGGTATTTTGTATTTGGAAGATACTAAAGAACAATCTCGTCAAGATAGAGGGAGGCTAGGATGAAAATCAGGGGAAGTCATTGGGATAGAGGGCCCAGAAGAGGCTGAGTGGCATCGTTATATTGGTAATTTTGTCTTAAATTATATTAGTCTAAAGGAGGAGGAGCATGATGTTCTTTGCTGGTCCAAAAACTCAGGAACAAGGGATTATACAAAAGCATTAGTGTATTAGCATATATTGATTTGTATTTCAACAGGGAAAATAATGGTGGTGGAGCATCCTTTGGAAGCTACATGATCTTATGAAAAGAAAAATTACTTTATGGATTACTCTGAATAATAAGTTATTGACATGGGAAAACTACATTAAAATGGTATGGATTGACCCCAATAGGTGTGCGTCGTGAAAACATAATGAGGAATCCATTCCTCACATTTTTATTTGTTGTCCTTATACAATACAGGTGTTGATGATTGTGAAACAAGAATTCAATCAAAAGGCATATTGGTCAAAGGTACAATTGGAAGATTGTATAAAGGATTGACTAGTGGACAAATCGGTCAAGTAGTTTGAAGGGTTCCCATGTAATTTTGTATATGGATTATGGTGGGCTCGCATCTCAAGAAATTTTAGAGATGTCTATATTCCTACAGAAGTTACTGCATGTATAGTTATGAAACTCTCTAAGGAATTCATGGTTGATCCTGAAGGGGGAAATCCAAGGGTCCCGATTATGCCAGATTTGAACTATGATATCCATTAGGCTTTTTTTATGGTCCTATCCAAGACCATCCACATGTATGCAGAGTGGGTGTTGTTTTTTTCTTGAATGAGAATCATTATATTCATATCATGTATGCCCTAGATAGAATGTCAAACAATAGGGTTGAATTTATTTCTTTGAGGACTCTTCTTGAAACAACTTCAGAGAAGGGAGTAAAAAAATTACAGGTGAGGGGAGACTCAAAGTTACTTATTGATTGGGCCTTTTAAGAATTCTCAGTAGTGGATGTCCATCTTGGCCCTTTGCTTTAGGATCTTTAGGAATCTATTCAGTCTTTTGAGTGGCTCTCTTTCAGACACATTTTTAGGGAACTCAATAAGAACGTTGACGAAGGAAGCCTTGTCCCTTCCTATAGGGTCTTTTGGTTTCTATGATTTGTTTTTAGGGAATGAGTCTGAATCAATGAAGTTCCAACTCTAAGTATGGAAGATGTATAAGCAGTATAGTAGTTTTGGATGTAAAATGAATGAAAGATTGTAGTGTCAAGATGTATGAAAGATTTCATGGTAAGGATATAATTGTTTTTAACTATGGAATGTAAGGATGGTAAAATATGTATTTGGAGAGATGTAAGTCTTCTTCAGGTCACTCTTATGATAGGTTGAAAGCCAAATCCAATCCTTTTTAGGACAAATTGTATCTTCATCACTCATGAATATATTGAATTTTTTTCTATATTTTTTTATAAGTGGTTAAGAACATGTGTTTCCTCTTAAGAGGTCACAGGTTCAAATCCAGAGGGGGGTAGGGTATGTATACCTTCGTAGACTTTACCAATCAAATCGCTGGGCGAAGGGGGATCCCTTGTCCCACAAACAAGAGGGTCTCATACACAAATTTGGTGTGTTGACTTGGCCGTGACCTTAAAAATAGATTATTATTATTATTATTATTATTATAAAATAAAAAATATATATTTTATTTTTTATTATCATAACATTATAACGTATAAGCGATGCATCTTTAATAAAAATCGTAAGGATATCTAATTGTTAATGAAATATATATGTAGGTAGTTCAATATATTTGGAGTCAATCTTCAGAAGTCACTTTCCTTATCTTCTCGACTTTGTAAAGATAGACCCGGCTTCGTTTTCTTTTATGTACTTTCAATCTCAATATTTTCAAATAGAATATTTGTGTTTTCAAGTCACCCACGATTTGCCTTTAGTTTAGGGTTTTTTTTAACCGCTTTAAATATGACATGTTTACATAACATATATTTTTAGGAATGGTGGCCTCATTATGGTATCAAACATCATATATATTATATTATAAGTGTTTTATTTTTTAAATTTAAATTTATGAATATTATATATATGTGGAGATCAAAATATTTGGTAAAGTTTTATGTTCAAAGTTGTGTTTTAGGAATATTGTCCATACATATTAATTGTATAAACATAAGTATTTTTTTTAATTTTATTTTAATTCAATTTATTAATTTGTTGAATAAGATAAAGTCTTTCTTTATATATAGAAATATTTTGATGTTTTTTTTTAATGGGTCAAAATATTTGGCAAAGTTTTATAGTCAAAGTTTTTATCAATTATGTGGAACTATAACTTTTGGAAAAATTCTTATTAGATTTTGTTAAGAATTTCTTTTTGAAAGAGATTGAGTTTGTCCACTTATTAACTTACAACATATCTATAGTCCACAAGGCCATGGGGTAGGATCTTGAAATGTTGATGAGAAAGGTTCATGGGGCCAATAGAATCTATGTATGTGTATGGGTAATTAGGCGATTAAGGAGGCATTGAGTCCAACATAGATATACATGTATTAGAGATCATAATGCAACCAAGGGGGGGGGGATGTTATTTAGTTGATGAGTTTAGGCTTATAGGGTGGGAWTACATGAGTCTCAATATTAATGTTTTTGAGAACATGAATGTAGTTACGACAATGGAGGATAACAAATTTCATTGGGGAGTTGGGGGGTTTGAATCCCAAGAGGAGTCAAATCCTAAGAAGGATAAAATAGAGATAGTTAATGAAGGAGGACTTCGGACATGCCAACATGTGCAAGGTATTTTCTACTCACTTTTGACTTGACTGATTGGATTGATCAAATTTCCAGGCTTCTCACAATGTACGTGAATGCACATGGCTATGGTCAAGTAACCAACATGTATGTTCAAGTATCACAACAACTTGACTCTTGATGACTCATCAAGGCATTGTGTGTGAAAGTGGCCAATCATTTAGAAAACCATAAATTTTGGTCATGGTTAGATAGATCGTGACCAACATGTGGCATCCCTATTGAGAACCCCCAACCATGGGATGGATAGCCATAAACCAACAATTAAAATTTTTCCCTCAAGATATCGATTCACCACAATCCCAACAGAGAATTTCTATCATAATAAGCCAGAATTAGTGAAATGCATGCACAATGCAAAGTAATAAAACATAATGGAATATGTATGCATAGAATAACAGGGTTCATGTCAACCAAATGCCCATGATTAGACTTAAACATAATCAAGCAGATAACATGCAAAATACATATATCTCCATAATAATAGGTAACCTTCAATTGGAGATTAATTCATAGACAAAGACATAACATTTATCTTTCAATAAGATAGATTCCAAGAAAGTGGTTGTGTACAAGAAATTTTCCACACAATCATAGGAATATAATGCAAAATACACCCCTAATGTGGGCTATGAGGAAACTAGGGTGAAGGGACCAACCTATGAGCTTCTATTTCACTTATCCCTACCCATTTGTTGATGTGGAACATATCCATGCATTCCCCAAGCAGGACACACCCACAACATTTCCCATCTCTTAGGAGAGAACTCCCCTTATTTCCAACAATCTTTACTTTGCATTTTATTGATGTATGAGTTTATTATTAGGTAGATGCACCTTTCCAACCCTCAAAATATGTCTATTGGTTTCTCTATTATTTTATCCTAGTCATCGAGTTGTGTGCATCCTTGATCTAGGTGGATATCGGTGGCCACCCACCTTTTCCAACTAGCTCAAAACAATTTTCTGGCAATTTTGGTAATTTACTATTTTTAGCAGTTTTTCGGGTCCTTAAACTTCTGGAGCCATTTTGAGGCCCTAAACGATGTTTTTTTGGAAAAACGGTGAGCAACATGAAAGTTCCTTTTATGTTTCCATGAAAATGAATCTCCTCAATGATACCTTTCCAACGGACTATCATGCGCCTAAAAATGAGATCGTATGCAAAAGTTACGACCCCGAGAAGTTGATGTACTAACTTACCCAAACGGGGCCCACATGACTTTTGGCGCTTCATCTCCTAGGGTTAGGTTTTTGGATGTCTAGGGTTTTTTTCATTCCCGTTTATTGTAAAAAGGCCTTCATAGCCTCATTGTAATCATCTTCTTGCGAATGAGTGCAACCATCACATCTCTTCTTAGAGATAAGCCACCACCATTCCAACAAGCTTGTTTTCCGCTACATTTTACAGTTTCAACTTATTTCCTTATTGAATAGAAAACCAATTTTATTGTATATTTTGTGTTAAGCACCTGTTAATAATTTGTATTCATTTCGTTTTGCTCATAAAATCTGGATCAGTGGTATCAGAGGAGTCTTCTCCCTATCATCTTAATGCAAGTCCCCAACAAGGTAGGAGTACAAAGAGTTGGGTCTCGAGCTTGTTTATCTTGAGGAAAAAAGCTTTGGCATGGCTAAGCGACCTCTCATGGAAGGATAAAAGAAAGATGACAGGACATGAGATCCTTTCAAAATGTTTCTTGAGGAAGCCCTCATGCAACAAAGGAACGAGATGATGGACAGTTTTGCATAAATCCTTCGGCGGCTACCAACAGGTGACACATCTTCTTCAAGCGGAGGTGCCACCCCCTTCAAGGTACAAATAAACTTTGATATTCCTGTATTTGAAGGTCATATAGATGCAGATGTTGTAGACAAGTGGTTGAATCCACTAGAATGGTATTTTTATGTCCATAACTTTTTGAATAGAGAAAAAATTACTTTTGTGGTCCTCAAAGTTGTTCCCCATGTCAAATATTGGTGGGAAACTTTCTGTGAGAAAAAGGAAATTGAGAAACCCTCATTATTTATAGCCACGACCACCCGGGAATCCTTCAGGGATGCTATTAAGGAACAATACTACCCTGTCGAAAGTTATGATGGCCTGTATACCAAATGGACCACACTGCGACAAGAAAGAGACCAAGCAGTGCCAAATTTCACAAATGTCTTCCATACCTTGTGCACCAAGCTGGGTATCAAAGATTCAGAGTGACATATGGTGCTCAAGTATCATGGTGATCTGCATAGATACATCTAGAACGAAATGGAATTTCTGGCCATCTCCTCCTTGGGTGTGGCCTACCGATATGCCATCAAAATCGAGTAGAAGCTCAAACAAAAAACACAACAATTTGGTCCTGTGAACCTCTCACAACAAAATCTAGGAAAGGACGGCTCCAACCCACAGAACAAAGGACAGAGAAAATATGGATAGTATCAAGACAACTAGTCCAAGCCACAAGCAAATAAGGACATCAAACAGACAAAGAAAGACACCGGGAAGTGGTGTGACTTCCATAATAGCCCTTGGCATAACACTGTTGAATGCTGCTCAAAGCATTCGTTGGTGGCCGAAGTGAAAACCTTTGAATCAGATGCGGGTTCTGACTCTGAGTCAGAACTAGAAAGGGGAAGATAGATCATTGACGTGGAAACTAGTGCCACCGTTGCTACCACCAAGCTCCATCCTGGTGAAATAGATGAGCTAGAGGAAGGAGAGAACCTCTTCCATTCATAGATGTTGGTAAAATGAACCCCGTTGCACTTCATCGTTGATAGCGATAGCCAGAAGAACCTCATCTCAGTAGAGGTCGTCAAGCGGTTGGCCCTACTGACAACGATGCACCCACAACCCTACACCATTGGATGGCTCTGCCAAGGAATCAATCTCCACGTCAACCAACAGTGTTGACTGTCGTATGACATCAATCCCTTCAAAGATGACATATTGTGTGATGTTTTTCCTCTCGAAGTTTGTGATTTTCTTTTGGGCCAACCTTATTTATGGAAACGCCATGATGTATATGCGTTTAGGCCTCATAGTGTTATTATTACTTTGAACAGGAAATTGTACAGGATACCCGAGGCTGTCCCAGCTAGTGTTATTTCCTTGATCTCTACTAAGTAGTGTAGGAAGCTCATCTCTTAGATGGGGAAGTTTGTCTTCTTCATGATTTTCTCTCAGAATGAGCGAAATATCACAACCACATCCAGGGTCTCTGCGATCGACCTTTCCACACAACAGAAGCGAGTAGATAAGGTTGTGGAAGAATACTAAGATATATTCTTCTCACCTACTGGGGTACCTATGCACTTCCAGGTCAAGCACCCCATCAATTTGACCCCCGACGCACCGCTTCCTAATGGGCCAGTATATCGCCCCTCTCTGTTAAAGAATGAGGATATCAAGCGATATATCCAAGAACTCCTCCACAAGGGGAACATGCGTCCCAGCTCATCACCTTGCGGGAGCCCAATCATGCCGGTACAGAAGAAAGATGGAACCCGATGACTCTGCGTTGATTACTGGGATATGAATAAAATCACAGTTACAAAACGGTACCTGATTCCCCGAATTGATGACCTCCTTGATCAACTCACAGGGGCCAAATACTTCAGTAAGATTGATCTGAAGTCTGGCTACCACCAGGTCCCGATAGAATAGATAGATGTATGGAAGACCACCTTCAAGTCAAAGGAAGGCCTTTTTGAATGGCTGTTCATGCCTTTTGGTTTGACAAATTCTCTAGCCACTTTTATGAGGATGATGGACTATATCCTACGACCATTCACCAACACTTTTGTAGTGGTGTATCTGGATGAAATTCTCATTTACAACAAGACTTGGGACGAACACTTGCAACATATTCAATAGGTTCTGCACACCCTGCAGCAGTACAATCTATACGCCAACTTGGAAAAATAATCCTTTGGCATGGACAGGGTCCATTACCTGGGCTACATCGTTCATCAGCATGGTGTACATGTGGATCCATCCAAGATCCAAATCATCCATTACTGGCTATCCCCAACCACACTAACTGAGCCTTGGAGCTTCTTGGGCCTTGTCAATTTCTACTGCAGGTTCGTGGTGGGATTCTCCCATATTGCATGGGCCCTTAGCCAATTAACCAGGGGTGGTGGTAAGGTGAAATTTGCATGGGGTTAGTCCCAACAAAAAACGTTCAATGATTTTAAGAAGCGCTTGTGCTTAGCCCCAGTACTTTCAGTACCAAACCTGCAACAACCCTTTGAGATCGAGACAAATGATTCAGACTATGTTGTGGGTGCCATTCTCACTCAGCACGGCCACCCTGTGGCCTATCATAGTGAGACACTATTAGATGATGTCCGTAAGTACCCTACTTACGACAAAGAAATGTACTCCATTGTGCAAGCCTGTTTCCAGTGGAGACATTACATTCTTGGGAAGGAGACAGTCATCCACACTGATCATAATCCACTGCAATTCATGCAGACACAAGGACAATTTCAGAATGACGGCCATCAAAAGTGGTCCACATACTTGTAGCAATTCCACCTCAACATCAAGTATACAACATGAAGCACCCACTATGTCGTTGATTTCCTCAGTAGACCGCCAGTCGTGACACTCACCACGATGCTGGACTCTTGCGGCCATGAGAGCTCTGGATGGCCCCAACTCTATCAGACAAACCCGAACTTCACCACCACTTGCCAAATGTTGGGTGCAAACATAGTTGTCGATAATTTCCACCTTCAATATGGGTTGTTGTGTCTTCTGGGCCATATATGTGTTCCATCAAGTGAGTGAGCGAAGCTGATATGGGAATCCCACCACAGTCAGGTGGCAAGACACTTCAGCGTCGAAAAGTCAGTGGCAATGCTATAGAAACATTTCTACTGGCCGAAACTTCGACAGGAGGTCAACAAGTATATCAGGGCCTACACTGCCTGCGCTATTGCCAAACCGAACACTAAGAAACATGGCATGTACACCCCTCTTCCTTCTCCTGACAGTCCATGGGAATCCATCTCAATGGACTACATGTCGAGCCTCTCGTCCACCAAGCGGGGAAATGGCTGTGTTTTTGTGGTTTTTGATCGCTTTTCTAAGATGGCGATTCAAGTTGCCTGCAAGAAGAGCATCATAGCAGAGGCCACTACCAAGCTCTCCTTTGAATGAGTCTAGGTACATTTTGGACTCCTACAAACCATTGTCTCAGATCGGGATAGTTGATTTCTCAGCACATTTTGGTCGAGTCTCTGGTCATTGTTGGACACCAAACTCACCAAATACACATCCTTCCACCCCCAGACAAATGGCCAAACCGAGGTCGTAAATCGAATGATTGTGCATATCCTTCACATGTATAATTCCAAGAACCCTCACACATAGGATGAGAGCCTTCCTTATGTCTATCATACCTACAACCGAGCCCTGCATAGCTCAACCGACCACAACCCCTTTTAGGTGGGGTTGGGATTCCAACCATTGGGTTCCATAGATGTTGCACTTCCCCTTGCAATCACCTTGACCGAATCATCTCCTGCTCCAACTGAAGCTGACAAAGGCACCCGGTTCATTGAGCAAATCCAGCACATCCGACAACAGGTTCAGGATATCCTACCGAATTCTAATGACAAGTACAAGAAATGCCATGATCAACATTGGGTGCCACATAAGTTTCAGGTGGGTGACAAAGTTTGGTTGCAGTTATAGATAGAATTCATTACAGGACCCCATCAGAAGCTTCACCCACTCCATTATGGGTCATACACCATCATCAAGGCTATGGGGGATAATTCTTTTGATCTCAACATTCCTTCTTTCCTTGCTTTGCACCCAATGTTCAATGTGGATCTCCTTCGCCCTTATTTCCCACCATTATTGGACACCTCATAAGTAGCAGAACAACTGACACCAATAGAGCTCAACCTCGACTGCATATAACAGGCATCCAATGATCAGAATATGGACACACAAATTAAGGGCACTCAACAACAAAGGATCCATCTTTATCAAGTTGTCAAAGCAGGGCAGCTCCTGCACCAAGGCAAGTGGCTCACCCAGGGCCAAATTCAGCAGAAATTTCCTCATCTGATGGAGAAACTCAACACAATGGATACCATTTCTTCCTAAGGAGGGAGGATTGATCCAGGTGGATATCGGTGGCCACCCACCTTTTCCAACTGGCTGAAAAACATTTTCTGTCAATTTTGGTAATTTACTATTTTTAGCAGTATTCGGGTCCTGAAACTTCCGAAGCTGTTTTGAGGCCATAAATGACTTTTTTGGGGAAAACGATGAGCAACATAGAAATTCCTACGATGTTGCCCTCAAAATGAATCTCCTCAAAGATACCTTTCCAACGAGCTATCATGCGCCTAAAACAGAGATCGTATGCAAAAGTTACGACCCTGGGAAGTTGATGTACTAACTTACCCAAATGGGGCCCACATGACTTTTGGTGCTTCATCTCCTAGGGTTGGGTTTTCGGATGTCTAGGGTTTTTGACATTCCTGTTTATTGTAAAAATGCCTTCAGAGCCTCATTGTAATCATCTTCTTGCGAATGAGCGCAACCGTCACATCTCTTCTCAGAGATAAGCCCCCACCATTCTAGCAAGCTTGTTTTCCACTGCATTTTACAGTTTCAGCTTATTTTCTTATTGAATAGAAAACCAATTTTATTGTATATTTTGTGTTAAGAACCTATTAATAATTTGTAGTCATTTCGTCCTACTCATAAAATCCGGATCAATCCTTGTTTGGGTCCACCCTAAAACTATTTATATATATTTTTTCTTTCTAGGTTTATTTATTTCAGGTTGGTGTGCTTCCCTCTAAAGCTAGGGTTCTTCCTATTTGAGAGGATTATTCACATCATTTGGTATTATAGAAATTGATCCAAGTGTGCTCCTTTATTGAATGTTGGGTTCTTGAGATCTACCCTCCACCCCAATGACTCTTGGAAACATTTATAGATTTCATTCCTTGGAATAGTGACCCACCCAGACTACTCATCTTTATCAGTAGTAGTTCAGATCCAGTTCTTTGGAGTGCACCCTCTTACCTAGATCTATGATTGACACCTAATTTCATCTATTTTTTTCCCAAATAATTCCATATCCGGTTCATTGGAGCATGTCCTCCCACCTAAGTCTACGTCGGTTCCTGATTTTAGAATTTCCCTACTTCAATTTAACACTTGAAGTGGAAGGCTTTCTCCAACAAGAAGATAATATTTGTAGATCTAGTTCCTTGGAGCCTCACCCTCCCACTCAACTCTCAATTGTAAGAAGACTTTTTAAGTTGGTTTTCAACAAGAACATGTCATCAAGATTCAATGCTCTTTTCCTAATGTCTTACTCAACCCACTTATTGTTTCTTTCACTATGAACATAGACCAACCCTCCCACAACTACACAATGTTTGATATTTTAATCCTAATTTATCTTCATCCAACCCTTGTGAATAAACAAAACAAACCCAAACCACTCATTACTCTTCTTCCCACACCCATGAATTTATTTCCCAACTAGCATGAACATTGATATACCTTTTTTAAAGATTGTCCACACATCTATTTGGTTAAACACCCACTGTGCACTAATCACCACACTCTTCAAGGAGACAACCCAAAGAGTTGTATGCAAGTAGAGTTTGATGAGATGGACCCGACTCCCAAGAGTACCAAGTTGAACAACACAATGAGTAGAATGATACTTACTTATGAATTCAGAAAGAAAGGCATCCATATGAATAACTTATATCACAATTTGAGTTTCTAGATCTTGCATAACTATCCCTTACACCTTGGTTCAACACAACCTCTGCAAAATATCTAGATCACAACCTCAACATAGTTATTAATTTCTATATCAATGAACACACTACTTTATGCAAAGGGTCTCTCAACCCTAGAGAAACTCTGATGGATCCCTTCTCATCCATAAAAAATGACACACAATGTCACTAAGATAACATACTCAATTGCTTCCCTCAAGGTTGATTTTTCTACTACTATATGTTAGCATTCATGGTTCCTCTTCTTTAGGAATTTTACTCTTACCTCTAGTTAAGGGTAGGACCTCTTTTGTGCATTTCAAGACACACACACAAAATTGTTGGACTACCTGGATCCCTTTATTTTTCCAACTATTAGACACTCACATTATTTGTGGAGTTGGTTTCACCTTAGGTCACTCACACTTCATTTTCACATATGTAAACCTAGGTTTACCTACCTTATTATATATATTGAGCTCAACCTCTCCTTCCCTTTGATCAGAGAGACCCTATATAAATAAAATTCCATTTATCAACTTTAGGTACATTCCATCCCCCTTCGCATGTTTCATTCTTAAAACATGAGAGGAACCCATATAATATGACCTACTAAGTAATGTATTCGATTGGTACAATCCACGAGCATCCATCCATCCTAGTGAAATGTGGACATGGGGTTCACATTTCAAAATTTTTAGTAAGAGAAATATGTATTTTAAAATGTTTTAAGTGATTCCTATTTAGTACAAATTCTAAGGATATCCAAGTGGTAATGAAATATATATGTATGTCGTTCAACAAAAATATTATTAAAAGAATTTTACTAGTTGGAAATATGGTCAAACGAAGTGACAAATTAACTCTACTTTATTTAGGGTCAATTTTGAGAGGTCACTTTCCTTATCTTATGGACTTTGTAAATATAGACCTGTCTTCATCTTCTTGTATGTACTTCCAATGTTTATATTTTGGAATATTAGTTTTTTCAAGTCACCTATGTTTTGTACTTAGTTTTGGGTTTCTCTTAAACTACTTTAAAGATAGCATGTTTAGATAACTTGTAGTCAACATGTCTCAATTGGGTTTATCTCAGGTTGTTGGGAGGAATGATATCCTCCCCACCCAGGTTCACTTCCTGCATATGACATGTTGCTCTCTTAATGAGTATATCATTGTAATGGATTTAAGCCTTGCTGAAGAATCTAGGGTTTGGCTGATGAACTGAGTTGATAAGTGGATAAATTTTATTTTTATTTTTAATTTAATTTATATTTTCGATAAAATAATTTTTTTTGTTTTGATATATTTAATTTTTAAATTTTTTGATGATACATGTTGTTTTAAAATGGGTCAAAATACTTCGGTAAATTTTTTTGTTCAAAGTTCCCATAAATTAGGTCAACTATAACTTTCCACAAAGTTCTTACTAGATTTTGATAAGAATTTTCCCGTGAAAGAGGTTGAGTTTTTCCACTTATTAACTTACAATACTATTTATAGTCCACAAGGTCATGGGGTAGGAACTTGAAGTGTTGATGAGAAGGGTCATGGGGCTAATAGAGATTATGTTTTTGTATGGGTCGTTGGGTGATTAAGGAGGCATTGAGTCCAACATAGTTATATGTGTATTAGATATCGCAATGCAACTGAGGAATTGATTTAGTCAAATGGTCTATTCATTCAATCAATTTGGATAGAGGGGGGTTTAGAGGGTAGCATTACATGAGTATCAATGTTAATTTTTTTGAGAACATGAATGTGGTTGTGACAACATAATCTAACAAATTGCATTGGAGTGTTGGGGGTTTTGAAAAGAGGATTCAAATCCAAAGAAGGATACAATAAATATAGTTAATGAAGGGGGACTTTGGACATGCCAATAAGTGCAAGGTCTTTTTCACTTTATTTTGACTTGAATAATTCAACTAATCAAGTTTACATGCTTCTCACAATGTATGTGAATGTACATGGCTATGGTCAAGTAACCAAGATGTATGTTCAAGTATGGTAGTGACATGAATCTTGATGAATGATCAAAGAACTATGTCAAAGTGGCAATCATTCGGAAATACATAAATGTTGTTCACGGTTAAATAGATCATGACCAACATGTGGCATCCCTATCCAACACTCCAAACCACATGATGGGTAGCCTATGAACCGACAATTAAACTGTTTCCCTGAAGATACCATTTCACCACAATCCCAAGAAATAATGTCTACCATAAAAGTATAGAATTAATTAAATGCATGCACAATGAAAAATAATAAAAAACAATGGAATATGTGTGAATGGAGTAATAGGGTTCATGAGAGTCAAATTCCCATGATTAGTAAATTCCCATGATTAGAATTAGGCATAATCACACACATAACATGAAAAATCCATATCTCTCCATAGTAATAAATAATCATCAATTGGAGATTAATTCATAGACAAAGACATACCAGTTATCTTTTAAGAAGAGATATTCAGATAAATTAGTTGTGTATAAGAAATTTTCCACCCAACCATAGGAATCTAATGCAAAATCCATCTCCAAGTTGGGTGATGAGGCCAAGAGGTTGAAGGAACCAATCTATGGGATTCTATCTCATTGAGCACTACCCATTTGCTAATGTGGGGAACATATTCATGCATTCCTCGATGATGATACACCCATAACATTGTCTAGCTCTTAGGAGAGAACTCCCTTTATTTCCAACAATATTTACTTTGCCTTATCTTGATGTATGAGCATATTGTTAGGTATATGTATATTTCCAACCCTCGAGTTGTGTCAATTTGTTTCTCTATTATTTTCTCCCAGCCATTGAGTTCTATGCATCCTTGTCTTGATCCATTGTAAACCTAAATAAGGAAATGTTTTAGTATGAATAAAGACTAAAACATTTTTCTTTGAGGCTCCTCATATATTTTATTCTCTCTCTCTCTCTCTCTCTCTCTCTCTCTCTTGGGTTTATTTACTTCTAATTGGTGTGCCTCCCTCTCAAGCTAGGGTTCTTCCTATTTGAGAGACATTATTCACATCATTTAGTACATTAAATCAATTGATCTAGGTGTGCTCCTTCATACAATGTTGGGTTCTTGAGATCTTCCCTCTACCCCAACAACTCTTGGTAGTGTTTTCCTTAGACTTTCCAGGAGACTTATGTCTCCCAAAGGATTTGGATTCGACCTTTTCTCTCTTCCTTCCTTTATCCTTTGATTTTCCACAAACAACCGATGACTCATTGGTGGATTCATAAGCTTCCCCCCTCACCTCCTCTAAGAGTAAAGCACCCATGACCTCATCAATCACCGATGTATTTAAAATGATTCACTCCAACTGGGAACAATTGGGTCACAGTAGTATTAAATGAATTCAGATGATCAACTATAGAATCAATGTCACTCGTTCTCAAGGAAAACAACTTTTTTCATAGAAAAAGTTTATTAACCAAGGATTTATCTTGATATAAACCCCCAACTTCTTCCAAAGAGTTGTTACTGTCTTTCCTTTCTCTCCAACAACGCCCACTCTTCATCTATCATACCAATGGATTTGCTTCAAGATACTACAACCCATAGATCTTGATCTACGAATAGATCTTCCATCTTGAGATTCCACTTCTCAAAGTTAGTGCCATTAAAATTTTCCATCTCTGATCTGGATATGCTTGCCATTTCCCTACAACAATATTTCTTTTTGCACAAGATCCCACTCATACAGAGATTAGATAAAAAAACTTTGTCCCTAGCACCTTGGATCCAAGGTGATTAGGATTTCATGCCAAATGAAAGGAAGTAGAGGTGTGGAACACACTTCCTAAACTAATTGATGAGAGAAGAATGTGCAAAAAAAACAAACCATAACAACATGAAATGAACAACAAACCATTAAAAACTGGATATCTCGGGGAAAACTCTTCCTAGAGAAAAACCCACACTCTAAAACACACTCAATGTATTATTCAACAACTAAATTTTTATAATATAGAGTCTTTGTGCTCTAAAGAAGAGTGTTCAATAGTAACATAATTTTCAGAGAAAAATAGATAACATAAAAATAAGGTAAAACTTTTGGAAGATTTTCTCTAGCCTTTGCAGTTAATAAATAGGCATAGTAAAACCATAAATCATTTATGATTTACCATTTCTACAGATTGAAAACAACCAGAAAAGTAAACATATAAACGGATGTCTTTATAACAGCTCAAAAGTTAAGACAATCATAATTACTATCATTTAAAATAATTTTTTTTGTTAAAAAATATAAAATGCTGAAATTATAAACTTGATAGTATTTAAAAAATACTATTTTTCATTTAAAAAGTATTTAAAAAATGATGAGATATAAAATATAAAATAATATAAATTATTAAAAAATATAAATGATAAAATTATAAAATTAAAAAAAATTAATAATTAAAAAATTTAATAAATAATTTATAAAAATTCAATTTACATTCCATTACTTATCTAACCCAAATATTTATGTTTATACTTTTTATAAAATATTTTAATAATTAATTTTTTTAATAAATAAATTATTCATATCATTTATAAATCTGTCATTCAAATCAGACCTTCACTCCCAAT
>ML810420.1:65925-87828 GCA_009831015.1 Picea engelmannii
AGTCCACTTTGGTAAAGAAATGTGGTATTAAGTCCACTTTGGTAGATACAAGGGTGTCTACTCCTATGCTAACTTGATGATTGTATCGGAGAATTTGAATCTTCGATTAACAGGGGAAATGTGAGATATTAATCTCAGAGTCATGACCAAGTTTTGTTTAAGGGGGAGTGTGAAGTCTATTGCATTTTTGCATTGGATGCTGGTGATAGGAAAAATTGCATTGGTGATAGTGATAGTTTTTCCCGGATGTAATTAAGGGGGAGTGTTAAGGAAAATACCTAATTACATCCTTAACTAGTTAATTAGATAGTTTACCGTTACAGGAGTTGGTAACGTCTTGTAACCATATTGTAACCATATTGTGTAACAGTATATGTTCATATTAATAGAATACACATCAATAGTGTAGTGTGTTGCTTCAAATCTGTCTCTGCTTAATCTTTTCAGTAGTAGAAAGGGGGTGGCGGGGAGTTGTAATAGTAGGGAATGGGAGGAGGAGAAATATACTGGGCGAAAACAACAGTTGAAGAAGCCATGAGGCAAAGCAAAGCGAGTAAGAACGCCATGATAGGCGTCCTCTGGAGCCAAACCCAGCTGTTTCCCTGAATCAATTCAAGGTTTGAGGTTGTGAATTTAGATGCAAAGTTTTCCTGTACTTATATAACATTTCCACGTAGATGACTACTTATATAACATTTCCACGTAGATGACTGGGTCAAGTGCAATAATATCAAGCTGCAGAGTTTGAATGTGTCAAATAAATTAGTTTTGAGAAGCAGCGTTACGTGATATCAGCTGACAGAGGAGAAACAATATATTGTATAACGGTTGAGATCGTCATGGTTATATGAGGACGAATGACCAATGAGAATTATTGTTTTCTACGATAATGAGACGTGAACAGAACACTAACGATGTGGGGGCACACTATGCAACGCGTTTCTGTAACCAGAGCAATGAGCGTGATCACGGGCCAATCGAGAGTTTACTCCAATACGCTACATTAACATCAAAAATTTTGAAGTGTTATATTTAAATGAGGTGGTAGAGAAGAATAGAAGCGTTCTATTATTCAAATAGAGTTTGAATTTGTAGAATAAATTCTTGAGCGTGGCGGGGTGGAAGTAGTGGGGTTACATATGACAGTGCAGACATTATATAAAACATTTTAAGACACTGACTCTGTAGGAAGAGGAATAGGTCGGGGCTTTCTCCGAGGAACGACAATACTTGTGGGCCTGTTTTCTGCAAAATGGAGACATCGACAGAGAAAGATGTGGCGGCAAGGCAGGCTATTCATGAAAAATATCAATTAATCAAAGCCTGGGGGAGAACAGGTACAGACTGAATCAAAGCCTGTTGTGCTAATCTGCTTTGAAAATTTCGTACATAAGAGTCTGGGCGGGGAATTTTTTTTGGGGGTGGGGGGGGGTTAACTTTTTTAAGTTTTGGTTTTTGTTTTTGGAATCGGATGATATAAATCTGGTTTTTGTTTTTTTGGAATTGGATGATATAAATCGATACGATATCACTGGTTTTTGTTTTTTTTGTTATATATAGTGTTGAAAATTTATTTTTATTTTTAAAAATAAATTTAGTTATGTTGAAAAATTCTTAGAAATTAGGGTTATTTACTATTACAGTTATTCAAAACTGTGGTTGATGAAGGCCGAAAGGTTTGATAGAAAATGAAACACCTACAGCTAGTGTGCTAAATTCAAAGTTTAATCATTTAAAGGTGACAATCATATAGTAATTTCTTAATATGATTAGGTAAATGTTAAAAGGTAAACAAACGGATATATTCAAAAATACAAGGAAATTATGAAAAGGAAATCACATTCATTGATTTGAGAGGACGACTAAGAATATGCCATCATCTTTAATTGTTAGCCATCAAATTAGAATTTTAAATTAAAAAGTGATTAATTGTGCTCATTATCAATAAATGTAAGCTAGGCATAATTAACTATTTAAATATGTAGATACAATAATTTTTAACAGATCATTACTTAAAAAACATTAAATATAGCCTTCAAAATACCGCGTTCTTTTAATGATGTCTGTGGCTACAGGAAAAATGAAGTTTAATTTATCATGATGACATATGATTAAAAATAATAAATATTTATTTTATGTCATATTTAAATATAAATTAAAAGTTTACAGACTAACTATACAAATAAATTAGATCCATATTAGAGAGGGTTAAATGGCAACAAAAATTGAGGTTGCATACATTGTTTAAAAATATATAAAAAAGGCCCAAAGGGGTTGGATCCAATGGTGGAAAGCGAGGAGTTTTTCACCCTTGGGCAAGGTTCAATTAGTTTCTCAAGCCACAGGTTAATCGCAAGTCCTGCACAAATTAACAAACAAAAATATATATATATATATATATAAAAGTTTTAAGAGTTATTTAAAAATTATATTAAAAAAACTTACTATCAATATCAATATTATAAAAATCATAGATGTCAACCATCCACTTAACAGATTTCAGTAACATGATTTTTTATAAATAAAATATAGTTGTCTTTCGTAACAAGATCCAGCTTGATCTTTTCAAGCTTGTGCAACGATGTGACAAATTTAAAAAAAAACACTTTGAAGTGGTCTTTTAAGTGGATTGCTAATATTTTTAAAATATTGATTATGATTTTATTTTATATTTTAAAAATATTATTGAAATTTTTATAATAAAAATCACTTTGAAGTGGTCTTTTTAGGCTTTATGTGAGGCAAACTTTTACTCTTTTCGCTGAAGAGAAGCTTTTATACTAGCTAGTAATATACCCATCAACTTTTTGCTGAAGTTGTAGGCCAAGGCCAAGATTTAGGGAATGAGTTAAATTTAGATATTTAAAACTTATTAATATTATGTAAGGAGAGTATAATTTTCACTTTTGTTAAATGTTTTTAGGTATTGGATTATTAGCTTGTTTCTTTACATTCAAAAAAATAAAGTTTTCATCATTTAGATGTATTTTTAAGTATATTATACAATAAAAAAATTAATTTTAACTTAGATAATATTTAAAAAAACCTATTTCTTTTATTATCATAATTGAAATTATAAAAATGAAGCTATATACTTTCAAATAACATTTAACCTTATATCAAACCAAATACTATTTTAATTATAATTTAACTTTTTATTAAAAAAATCAACTATATTAAAAATTGATGTGATTAGATTTAATATAATCCTATCCTGAATCAAGACTTCAAACTAATCCCACAAATCATGAAAAACACTAATTCTATATATAAATAATTAAAATCAAATACTATCTAAATAAAAAATTATGTAGGATTTGTTGTTACCTGCCATCGTGGCATATCATTGCACTTTGTGATGCAATTAGGCCATACTTCATCTGGAAATGGCATACGCTTCTACTGGAGTAGACTTGTTCGAAGTCTAACTTTTCTGAACATCAATTCCTGGTTTTATATCAGCAAAATAGCTGCTGGTGAACGTCGAAAGGTTGAGAAGATGAAATGAATCTTTAAAAAAATATATTAAATTTTATTATCTATTAACAAATAAACTGTTGGGCTTCATTTATCTGGTGTTAATATTTTAATTAATCACTTACGTGGTAATCAGTTAGCTATCAAAGTAATTTTTAAATATGATTAGGTAAATTTAAAAAAGTAAACACATAAACTGATGTCTTTATAATAGCTAGGAAGTTAATGATTGAAATCACAGCCATTTATTTTGTGTGACTACTAAAAATATTCCAGCCATATTTAATCCTATCCATAGAAAACTTATTAAGCACTAAACCCCTATTAAATCTGCCCATTGTCAATAGGTATACACCTTTCGACGTAATTAGAAAATTTGAAAAAAATTAAAAGGCATGCATATTGCGTAATATGCTATTTCGTTTTAAACAAATATCGACAAAAATATGTACATTGTTTTATTAAAGTTGTGAACAATCAGGATTCATACTCTAATTAGAAAAACAACAATGAACAGTGACTGTTATCATTATTATTTGAAAATTCAAAATTTAAATTTAAGTTAATATTTAAAACTCTGAGCTCCAAAAACTTAAGAAATTAAACCAGTACTTATATATACTACATTCAAAAATTTATTTAATAACATTGCTAAATATAGAGGAGAAATGTATATACATTTTTAATGATTTCTCTTTTCACTATTGAACATGAAATAGTAAAAAGAAGACATTGAGTTACTATTTTAATTAGATCACTTTGAGATAAATAAAGAATGAGGGTTTTGGAGGAGAACCTCACTCTCTCTTTCTTTTTGGGGATTTTAAAAAATTAAACATAAAGTATTCAAAAGAATTTGAATTGTTTTTTTTTTAAGAGATGTTCTTTTATTTTTAGTGGCGAATTTGTGTAACATAGATTTGGGCATGGGTTGAGGTGGTTTGATTAGATGGTTGGTTTGGCAGTTCTTGCACTCTCCCTACTAGGGTTTAAATCTCCAATGAGACTCTAGCTAGTTTTGATAAGGTTAGAAGGATAGATGCCACATGGATAGAGGTTCATTGTGGTGTGCCTCGAGATGACTCAACCCTTGCTAAGTCACAATTCATTGGTATATATGGCTTGTGGGATCTTGGATATACTCTTTGATTTTAGTGGTATCTAGTTGGTTTGATTCCAGGCCTATCCCAGATAATTCTAATGAGTTAACAATTCCCATGGTTTAGAAAAACATAGATTTGGATGCACTTAAAATGAAATAAATATAAATGTATAAATGCTAACCTTTTGGGTCATCTTACTTGTAGTTGGAGGGCCTACTTATTTCTTAAAGAATTTAGCTGGAAATCTAGATCCCTAAAGGTAATAATACCAAACGTGGTGTATTTCCTAGAGAGAGAATGACATGCTTGGATGAGGTCATCTCCATCGACGACATATATGACCCTCATAGGTCTCCACCTAGGGTGGAAAATATAGGTAGTGACAACCACTTTGGGTTGATCCTTTAGGGAATTGATGGTATTATGCCCCCCAATCCTTTTGAGGACGAATGAACAAACCTCCTAAAAATGGAAGCAATGGTTCCTAGCATTGTAATTATGCTTTATCCATGGTTTTCATATCCTTAGGATCATTGGTAGATTGTCCCTCATCATGGAAATATTTGGCTTACAAGTATTCAAGCTAACTTCAATGACAATCTTGGTTTTTAGATCACATTTCTAGTTTTTTGTTCTTGAGATTATTAGGCATATACATCACCATATCCATCTTTCAATCCCTAATTCACACTTTTTATCCTTTCCTTTCTTTGAATATCCTTACCACCTGAATCCTCTACCAACCTCCAACATTACAACCCTACTTTCCTCCATGAAGAGTCATGTTCCCATTCTAATTTAGAAGAACCGAAAGCTGCAAAATGCCTAAAATATACAGGATAAAAGCACTAAGAATCCCTAAAATATTGATGAGAGAAGCACTCAAAGTCCCCCCAAAGTAGGTAGAGTCATTGACACATGTAGAGTAGTTAGACAATGAAGGAAGCACAACTCAGATCCTTTCATCCGAAATAGTGAAGACTACACTTATGAAGAGGCAAATGATGGCACCTTTGAAATAACCATCCTTATTGTCTTTAAAAATTGCAACAAGTAGAATCTCTTAGCCTTTTCCCACTCACACTTTGAGGCTAACTTATCTAAGGTATTCAATTTGGATGAGGAGGTTTAGGCCATTATCAAAGGTAAGAAAAAAAACGATCTCTCTATCTTTGATTTTCCTATGGAAGACCCCAAGAACACAGAAGGTAGAGACACTCTTTCTAAAAACACCTTGGATGTGATGTGGTACATCCATTTTTTCATTGTTTGAAGCCTTGATGCCAAAAAACATTGCAGAGAACTTGTCATAGACCACTTAGCTTATTGGGGAAGAATCCTCACTCCACTCTCCAAGGAACTTCTTAGATAGAATTTGTTGAAGTTTTTTCTTATATAGATAGCAGTTACGATTCTTCTTTATTATTATAATCATTTAGCACATTAGTTGCATAAATAAGATAAATGAAAGAGAGGTAATCACAGAAACAATAGAGACACACAGATTATCTTGGGAAACGCTCATGGGGGAAAAAACCCAGCAAAAACTTCCTAAATATAGATAGACCAAAGACTGAACATAAGATCCTCCTCTACTCCTTCACTAGGAAGAGTAGTGCACCACTTAACCAAGAAATACCAAGAGATAGACAAAACCCCTCCTTGACGTCACCCCTAGTTGCAGTAGGTTCTCCTCCAAGGCTTGTGCACTGTAGAGCTAGATGGTGAGTATGTCCAAATGAGGCATTGGCCTCTCTTATAAATAGTGGTATGGCCAGCCTATAATTAGGTCTGGGCCAACCTGTCACTTTACCCTCTTAATTTACATTTAAATGTCAAGGCACAATAGGGTCGACTTTTTCTAGGGCAGAATAGGGCCTAATTAAATATAATATAATAATATTATTCAACTCTCTCTCAGGTAGAATATTCTTCGAAGTTACAATATTTCAACACTCCCCCTTAACAAATAGGGTATTCTAATAACAACATTAATAACAACTGACTGGACTCAATACATCATCAAGAGGAGGGGACATCGTCATCATTATCGAGAAAACTATCGGTCATATCTATAGGTCATCAAAAATTTTTCTCATCATCAACATTAGTAGAAACTTAACATCATCATCATTTGTAGCGTGGAGCTGGAGTAGCATCATCATCATCAATGGCATGAAGTTGAAACATAAACATCAACAACATGAAGCTAGAACATCAACATCAACAACACGAAGCCGGAACAACAACATCAACAACACGAAGTTGGAACATCAACATCAATAGCACAAAGTTGGAAAATCAACATCAACATCACGAAGCTAGAAAAACAACATCAACAACACGAAGTTGGAGCAACAACATCAACAACATGAAGATGGAACAACAAAATCAACAACATGAAGCTAGAACATCAACATCTATATGTGGAAACATAATGAGGCAGGTGCATCAACAACAACATATGCGGTACTCTGACAGACCATCCTTATCGTACCTTCAGGATCTGCCCAGGAATCATAATATTCCCTAGGATATAGAATCCTAACTGAGATACCACTATTGACCACAAATAACATATACATGCATAGGTACTCTGATAAACCACCCTTACTGGACCTTTAGGATCTTCCTAGGGATGATTAGTCCCCTAGGATATAAAATCATAATTGAGTTACCCGTTGTTGGTCAGAATACCATAGTATCATCAACATCACTCCCCCTTTCGAGGGAGGTCCTTTCGGAATACACCAAGATTTTCTCAGAAGTACTCAAACTTCACACTAGTCAGAGGGTTAGTCAACACATCTGCAACCTGCTCATTTGTGCCAACATATTAGAGCTTCACATCTCCCTTTTGTACCATGTCACGAATCTAGTGATATCAGATCTCAATGTGCTTCGTATTATCATGGAACACTGGGTTCTCTTTCATCTTTATGCAACTCTGTTTATCAAAAAATATCATGGTAGCATCCATCTCTATGTCAAATAGACCTGCCAACATCTTCAAAAGCCATATAGCTTCACAATTGGTGGAGCATGGTGTAATGAACTCCACTTTTGTCGTACTGAGAGTAATACTGGATTTCTTCTTGCTTTACCACGAAGTCATGGATGACCCTAAACTGAAACAATATCCTGAAGTTATTTTTCTATCTGAAGCACTTCCAACCCAATCTAAATCAGTATAGCCACACAATCTGAAGTCACAATCTCCAGCATAACAGAGGCCATATTCTAATGTACCCTTAAGGTATCTCATCACATGCTTTGTAACTACAAGGTGAACACATATGGACTCCACCAGATACTGAATCAAGGTATTCACAACAAAGCATATATCTGGTCTTGTGTTTGTCAGATACAAGAACAGACCAATCATATGTTTGTATAGAGTAACATCAACTATTTCTGACGAAGTATCAACCAATAAATTCAGATTCGTCTCCATAGGAGTGGATATGGCTCTACATTCCATCATGTTGAATCTCTTCAGAATTTCCACAACATACTTTCCTTGATTAAGCAAAATCTCTTCTAGTCTTTGTCATACTTCAAGACCTAAGAAGTAGTGCATCAGGCCTAGGTCCTTCATTTAAAATTCAGCAGCAAGCTTCTTCTTACAATCTATGATGAGATTATTTTCATCTATCAATAATAAGTCATTCACATATAGAAAAAATATAATTGGTCCATCATTCTAAATCTTGAAGTAAAGTTTGGGATCAAATTTACTCTTAGTAAAGCCCAAGCTCATAAGAAAACTATCAATCCTGCCATACCAGGGTCTTGGAGCTTGCTTCAACTTCCAGACATGAGTCTTCCTATCTTTGAAACCAAATTTTCACATCACACTGTACCAACCTGGTAAAATTGCTCAAATACAACTCAATCTTCATAATCATGTGTTGGTTCTATGTGCTTTCTACAAAGCACTATTTGTTTCACTTCCTGAGAGTATGTCCTCTACTTTTTCTGCAACTGTTCCTTTTGGAACCGGGACTCTACACCTGCAATTGCTATTTATAAATCTGAGAATGGCTGCTCCATTCTCATTGCAAATTTTTCATTCTAAGAGTATCTCCTCTACTCTATTACGAAAACAATTTCATCTGAAACTGAGAGTGGATCAATAAATGATATTGAAAGTAGCTCTTCTTCTTTAATGGAGGTAACTCTATCTGTTGTAGTCATGTCTCAATGGCCCAACTCATGTACTACACCAACTGGCATTGGATATCACTCAATCTCAAATACATGGATTGTCATACCTGCTCCCTCCGAATCCCATACTGTGTCAGCTTATTTTAATGAATCATGTTAGTTCTATATATACTTTTCTGATTACTAGAGTAAGTGTCTTGTCATATTTTTCTCGCTCTTTCTGGGAGAATTCTCTTGACAAAAATCATGCTTATGCATCTCTATGAATGGTCCTAGGGAGGCTTCTCCTCCTTACTGGATCATGAGGGTTGACTCCCCCTGAACTCTAGCTCCTTCTGAGCTAGTACTTGGTGGGGCCACCTACCTCACCATTGGTTTAGCCATCTTCTTCTCATGATATGGTTTGTTAATGCTATATGGATTTTTTCCTCTTGCAAAGTGTCACGGGACCATATTGATCTCTTCCTGGTTACTGCAATGGTTCTTGATAGACCCTTCTAGCTCTAATAACTCTTCCTGGTGATCTGAAGAGTGACTAACTACACCAAAGGGATTTGTTTGGTCATCTTTGGAGCCTTCTGCTCCTCATGATATGTCTCCATATGAGATCTTTTATATCTAGAAAAAGTAGTTTATTCTTCTTCTTCTTCGGTACATGGATGTATACGGTCATGTATAAAACTTGGATAGTCTACTCCATGTCTTATATATTATGTTTTCTCCTGCAACCGTCACTATAACTCCCTCAGGGTTATCTCATGTAACCTACCCAGAACAAGAACAACAAGGGAGAAACAATAGAAAAGGATAATACTATTTATAATAACAATAAATACAATAACCAGAAAAAATTGTCACAATAGATCCTTTAGAGATATCACTTTTGACCTTCCTGAAACAACGGTAAAAAGTAAGAAATACAATAATAAGAAATGAGAGAAACACTCTTCTAGTGTTGTGATCAATCATTCCTCCATGGTAATGATCCAGATTTTATGAGCAGAATGAAATGAATATAGATTATTAACAGGTACTTAACACAAAATAACAGAGATACAGTAAAACTAGTTTTCTATTCAATAAGGAAATAAGTTGACACCGTAAAATGCAGCGGAAACAAGCTTGCTAGAATGGTGGCGGCTTATCTTTGAGAAGAGATGTGACGACTGTGCTCATTAACAAGAAGATGATTACAATTAGGCTCTGAAGGCCTTTTTACAATAAACAAGAGTTCCAAAAACTGTAGACATCCAAAAACCTAACCCTAGGAGATGAAGTGCCAAAAATCATGTGCACCTCGTTTGGGTAAGTTAGTACATTAACTTCCCAGGGTTGTAACTTTTGCATATGATCTCTGTTTTAGGAGTATGATAGCCCATTGGAAAGGTATCATCGAGGAGATTCATTTTGGGGGCTCAATCATTCCTTTGACTATCATTGAGAAGATCTATCTCGAAAAAACTTCATTTAGGCCCTCAAAATGGCCTCGGAAGTCAAAACCACTAAAAATAGTAAATTGCCATAATTGCCAGAAAACTATTTTGAGCTAGTTGGAAAAGGTGGGTGGCCACCGATATCCACCTAGACCAATCCTCCCTCCTTAGGAAGAAATGGTATCCATTGCGTTGAGGCCCCCATTAGATGAGGAAATTTCTGTTGAATTTGGCCCCGGGTGAGCCACTTGCCTTGGTGCAGGAGTTGCCCTGCTTTGATTAATTGATAAAGATGGATCCTTTGCTATCGTGTGCCCTTGATCTATGTGTCCACAATATGATCATTGGATGCATTTTGTATGCATTCGGGGTTGAGCTCTATTGGTGTCAGTTGTTCTGCTACTTTTGAGGTGTCCAATAATGGTGGGAAATAAGGGTGAAGGATATCCACGTTGAACACTGGGTGCAAACCAAGGAAAGGAGGATTGCTGAGCTGAAAAGAATTATCCCCCATGGCCTTGGTGATGGTTGATGACCCATAACGGAGTGGGAAAATCTTCCGATGGGGTCTTGTAAGGCATTCTTTCTGCAAGTGCAACCAAACTTTGTCGCCAACCTGAAACTTATGTGGCACTCGATGTTGATCATGGCATTATTTGTACTTGTCATTGGACTTCTGTAGGATATCCTGAACCTGTTGGTGGATGTGATGGATCCACTTAATGAACCAGCTGTCTTTGTCATCTTCATTTAGAATAGGATATGATTCGGTCGAGGTGACCGCAAGGGGAAGTGCAACATCTATGGGACTCAATGGTTGGAATCCCAACCCCACCTGAAAGGGGATGTGGTTGGTTGAGCTATGTAGGGTTCGGTTGTAGCTATGCTAGACATAGGGAAGGCTCTCATCCCATGTAATGTCCCTTTCCAAATAGGAGCTCCAGAGATGAGGCCTAATGGTCTAAACTGCCACGTTAGACTATAGACAAGGCCAGAAAAAGGGTAAATAGGGTTACTAGAGGTCACTCTAGTCATAGGTGTTATATTCAGAAAGTGACATTGAGCTAAAAGGGGTTAAAAGCGCTTTTAAGTCATTATGACCTAAAAATAGAAGTCAACAGTGAATTAGGGTTTTAGCAGTGATTTAGGGTTTTGAAAGTCAACAACGAATTAGGGTTTCAACAGTGATTTAAGGTTTTGGAAATATATAAAGGAAGGGTCAGTGACCTAATTCAGCATTATGAAGATTATGACTTGTCATTGAGGAGAGAGGCACATCTCAGGAGAGATATTTTAGTGGATTCTAGGAGGAAGACACCAGTTGGTTGATTTCAGTGTTGTGAGATACACCCTAGTCACCAGGAAGATCACACAAGTCTTCCATCATCCTTCAGCAGTAGTTACTTAGTGTTCAACAACAAGGGCACATTCATCCATAAGGAGGATGCAACTTTTGAGGAGGTTTAGAGATCGACTTGTCCCATCTAGGGAGAATTCTGAGATTTCCCTCCGACCCATTTGAGAGGAAGGAAAGTCACATCTTTTTCTTGGTTCCTCACCAAATTCTGATGGAGTAATCATCTGGGGACCATTTTCCATACTTGGGAGTGCGACACTTTTGGCAGATACATTTAGGGTTCCTGAGCGAGCATCAAGCCATATTCAGGGAAATGCTTATGACCGATTTCCCAGTAGATTGAGGTGGTCATTTTGAGACACATCTCATCCGATTTCGATGGTGGAATCACTAGGATGCCTTTTTCCCAGAGAAGGAGAGGCGCATTCCCCCAGGGGGATTCATTCGAGGTCCAAACCCACCAACAGAGGGGTCCAACAGTTACCAGTACTGAGGACTAGAGAAGTTTGCATCATTCAGGACAGTTCCCAATCCATTTCGAGAGGTATAGCTCCCAGGGTGAACTTTCGAGACTTCCAACAGTTACCGAATGGGCTACTATAGTTCCAGGGCATCCATTGATCCTTCAGTGCTTACATATTCTGGGTATTATCTTTTAGTTTCTTATTTGTATTCCATCTAAGACCCTTTTGTCTTTTGATCTAGTTGAGTGTTTTCATTTTATTCAACCACATTTGGCCTTTTGTAATCCACAGAGATATCATAATATAAACTTTGCAATCCTTTGTCACATTTATTATTTGTATGACCATCTATATGTTGTAAACAATTGATCCTACACACACATTAGCAGCATTTCATAGACTAGACAAGTCAGGAACATTACAGTGGTATCAAAGCTTTAGTCCTACTAGCCTGTGACTAAAGTCAATGAGTGCAGCAGAAGACCCAGAGGGTTGTGAACACGTAGGTGATGAATATGTCACTTATAGAAGGCATAAGGAAATAAGGCATAGGCTTGACTTTCCCCCTTTTCCTCCTATCTTAGAGGAAGATGAAGAGGAACATAGAGAATCAGAGAGAAGGGCAGAGCATGAGGTAGAGAGAGAGGTAGAGAGGATGCTAGGAGATAGATATGAGTGACCAGAGGGCAGTGGAAAGGCCCCGTGGATCCAGAGACAACTTTCATCCAGGTTATCAATGATATGTTAGCTAGTCAATGGACCATGTCTCAGTCCTTGGCACAGGTGTTTGATAGATTGGGTAGAGTGGGCACCCAAGACACACAAGCCCCACATGCAACACAGGGGAACTCAAGAGAAGGAGGTAGACCTCAGTCACCCTCTCACACATACACCTCTGCGAGTAGGATTTTGAGACCCTTGTTTCCCAGTTTCCATAGGGCACCACCAATAGAATCACTGTCGTCAATAACACAGAGGCCACCCACTCATGTAGAGGACATTGCAGAGTATAGGAGGGAGTACACAACATTGGGCCATGACTTCCATTAGGACATGACCTTAGTCGCGTATTGTGGACTTAGACTCAGGAACCTACCCATAGAGCCACAGAGAGGAGGGTTGCAACAACAATAGGAGCATAACATGGATTTCATCCTAAAAGTTGGGAAGCTCACCATCCCTTCTTTCGACGGATCACCCAAGTGCACCACCAGAGATTGGGTACAGAATCTATATACATATTATAAGATCAATCAGATGACCGAGACAGAGGCCATCAATTTCATGACCTTACACTTGGAGGGTGAGGCACATGAATGGTGGTATCATGGATTGGTGACATTAGGTCACAGTTGCATCACCTCCTATAGGGAGTTTACAAAGAGGCTCATGGAAAGGTTTGATAGGAGGGATCTCGAGATCCACTTCAAGGATCTATCCTGGTTGAGACAAACTAAAACAACAGAGGCATTCATCAAGGAGTTTTAATGGGTAGTCATGGCAGTTATAGGTATATTAGAGCCCAGGATGATCATGCTATTCACAAAAGGATTCACAGAGCCTTTGAGAGGATGGGTGAAGGAATACAGGCCTCCCACTTTACAAGATGCCATCCTTCACACTTGAAATTTGGCAGACTCAGTGCTAAAGACTAAAACCTTTTCCAAACCATTTGTGCCCCAGAAAGATGGAGACATTAAGCCATTCCAAAGAGAATGGAAGGGAAAGGAGAAGTTGGATGATGAGACTAGGTGGGAGCTTATGAGGAAGAAGCTTTGCTTCAACTATAGAGACCCTTGGGTCCCAGGACACATGTGCATGGGCAAGGGAGAGATTCATTATATTTAGGTGGTAGCCAACAACACGGACAATGATGAGGAGGAGCAGGAAAGTGGATCCACTAGCTCAGAGGAGGAGTCAACACAAGCAGAGGAGCAACCTCCCCGTAGACCACTAACACCAATAGGAGCCCATCCTTCAGTAGTCCCACAGCCACCTGCGCTGGATAATAGTAGGAGACCAACAAAGGGAGAAGTTATAGTGACCCTTTCTAGTGTTCCCATATATGGCACCCTCCATATCAGAGGGATTATTCATGGACAATGGGAAATCTCCCTGATATATGGTGGGGCCACCCACAACTTCATCGACGCTTCACTAGTATCAAGACGGTCACTTCAAGTACAGAAGTTTGAGGGATTTGATGTTACGGTAGCAGATGGCCACACAGTGGAGTGTCTAGATAGATTTCCAAACTTAGAGTTAAAGTTAGGAAACTACACAGTGAGAGACACATTTTATGTGGTTGACCTATCTGACACAGATGTGGTGTTAGGAGTTCAGTGGATGATTACCTTGGGAAAAATCACCACCAACTACCAAACCTTGGAGATGGGATTCAGAGACCAGGATGGAAAGAAGGTTGTTCTAAGAGATATGTCGACAAGAGCACCCAAGACATTTTCAGCCAAGAGGATGGAGAGGATATTCAGACATGGGGAGGTAGCATATGCCACAGAATGTTTGATCACTACTCAAAAGGATTCAGAGGGTCGACAACAGTACCATACAAAGATCAAGAATTTATTGGGATGACATCAACAGGTCTTTTAGGCGATTCCACTAGGGAGACCACTTGACAGGGGGTGTGAGCACACCATTGAGTTGGAGGAGGGGGCCAAACACATGATCACCCCCCCCCCTATTGTTATTCTAGGAGGTTCAAGGATGATATAGAGAAGGAAAACAAGGAATTTCTAGTGGTGGGACACATCAGAATGAGAAGCAGCCCATGTCTTTCTTCAGTTGTATTAGTTCTGAAGAAGGATGGCACTATGAGGATGTGCATTGATTACCGATCCTTGAACAAGAAGACCATCAAGAAATGGTACCTTATCCCACACATTGATGAGTTGATGGATGAATTGCATGGGGCGGTTTTCTTCTCAAAGATTGATCTACACTCTAGATATCATCAGATCAACATCTGAGAGTGGGACATAGAGAAGACGACATTTCAATGTCACTTTGGACATTTCGAGTTCCTAGTTATGCCATTTGGGCTTACCAATGCACCCACTACATTCCAGTCTTGCATGAACCATGTATTCAAGGATCAGTTAAGGAAATTAGTCTTGGTTTTCTTAGACAACATATTGATCTATAGCCAGTCATGGCAAGAGCATATGAGGCACCTAGGTGAGGTATTGAGCATCATGGAGGCACCATCATTATATGCCATGATTCCAAGTGTGATTTCGGTATGATAGAGATTCTTTACTTGGGCCACATCATTAGTGCACAAGGGGTACAGGTGCACCAGGAGAAGATCAAGGCTATTCTGGATTGGCTGACGCCCAGGAACGTGACAGATTTGAGCAGTTCCTTCGGGCTATGTAGCTATTACAGGCGGTTCGTCCAGGGTTTTTCTCAGCTTGGAGCACCACTGATAGATATTACCAAGCATGGGGCCTTCATATGGACCGATAAATCACATAAATCCTTTGATCACATAAAGGAAGTCATGGGCACTTGTCCAATGTTGGAATTACCAGACTTCACCTTGCCATTTTTACTAGAGTGTGACGAATCTGGCAAGGGTATCATGGAAGTTTTGATGCAGGAAGGACAGCCCATTGTATTCGAGAGCCGGAAGCTTAGTCAACTCGAGAGGTGGTACTCCATTTATGACAAGGAAATGTTGGCAATAATGCATGCCTTGACCAAATTCAGACAATATTTGGTGGGCAACAAATTTGTGGTTAAGACCGATCACAATAGTTTGAAGTATTTCCTTGAGCAGAAGGACCTCAATGAGCACCAACATAAATGGGTGATGAAGGTATAGGCATTCTAATTTGACATAGAGTATATCAAGGGGAAGAAGAACATTGTGGCTGATGCACTATCGAGGAGACCTATGACATGTTCTTTGATGGAGATTTCAGCAGAATGGAAATCCCACTTGTTAGTGGAATATTCCAAGAACAGGTTCGCTTGTGAGGTGATGGAGGGGAAGATATAGGATGAAAGATATAGGGTCATTGACGATGTCATATTTTAAAAGGATAGAGTCTACTTGGTGCTAGATTTATGGCTCAAGAAGAAGATCCTCACAACAGTTCATGATTCACCTCTAGCAGGCCATCAGGGGTTTTTCAAAACCTATAGACAAATTAGGGAAAGGTTCTCATGGAAGGGCCTCAAATAGGACATTATGAGACACGTCTGTGAGTGTGTGACTTTCCAGTAGAACAAGTCAGAGCATGCTCTTCTAGTAGGGATACTTCAACCACTCCCCATTCTAGAGAAAAATGGGAGAGTATATCTATGGACTTCATCACAGGTCTACCCAAGGTCTAGGGTAAGGACTGTATCTATGTATTGATTGACATATTGACCAAGTTTGTTCACTTCTATGCCATACTGATAGAGCACAACACATTTCAGGTAGTCGAGATTTTCTTCAGGGAGGTCTTTAGACTTCATGGGTTGTCGAGGAACATCATTAGTAATAGGGACAGTCGATTCATGGGGACATTCTGGAGAGAATTGTTTCGGTTGGTGGGGACAGAGTTGACACCTAGGACCAACTGTCACCCTTAGATAGATGGGTAGACCGAGATTTTCAACAAGTGGGTTGAAGGGTATTTGAGGAACTATGCAGGTGAACAACAGAGAACGTGGGTAAAGTGGCTACATTTAGGAGAACATTGCTATAACACCACCTTCCACATGTCCATTGGTATGACACCCTTCTGAGCATTGTATGGATACGATGATCCTACTTTGGTAGGCTTGGTATTCGAGGAGAGCAGGGCTCCTAAGGCCAAGGATTGGATCATAGAGAGTCAGGATATTCTCAAGTTGTTGAAAGAGAACCTACAGATGATAGATAACCGACAGAAGATCAGTGCGGAAAAGCATAGGATAGGGCATAGCTTTGAGGTGGGAGATTTGGTTTTCTTTAGATTCCAACCTTACAGACAGTCATCTCTGAAGAAGAGTGTGCCTGAGAAGCTCAAGCGCATATTTTATGGCCCCTACAGGATCATGTGTGAGTAGGCGAGGTTTCTTATGAGCTAGAGCTTCCAGAGGGGAGCAAGATTCATAACGTGTTCCACGTATCTTGCCTCAAAAAAGCAGTGGGACAATTCATTAGCACATCAGAGGAGCTTCCCCCATTGGATGAGGAGGGATAGTTGGAGTTAGTTGAAAAGGAGGTTTTGGAGTTTCGAGAGTGGAGACTAAGGAGCAGGGTCATCAGAGAGTGTTTGATCATATGGAGAGGGCTTCCAGTAGAGGATGCTACTTAGGAGAGCAAGCAGGTGTTGCAACACCCTGGATTTATATTTCTTGAGGACAAGCAATTTAGGGAAGGGAGGACTGTAATGTCCCTTTCCAAATAGGATCTCTAGAGAGGAGGCTTAATGGTCTAAACTACCATGTTAGACTATATCCATGGACATAAAAGGGGTAAACAGGGTTACTAGAGGTCACTCCAGTCACAGGTGTTATAATCAGAAAGTGGCATTGAGCTAAAAAGGGTTAGAAGTTCTTTTAAGTCATTATGAGCTAAAAATAGAAGTCAACAGTGAATTAGGGTTTTAGCAGTGATTTAGGATTTTGGAAGTCAACAATGAATTAGGGTTTCAACAATGATTTAGGTTTTTGGAAAGCTATAAAGGAAGGGTCAGCGACCTAATTCATCATTATGCAGATTATGACTTGTCATTGAGCAGAGGAGCGCATCTTAGGAGAGATAGTTCAGTGGATTCCAGGAGGAAGACACTAGTTGGTTGATTTCGGTGTTGAGAGGCACACCCTAGTCACCGAGAAGATCATACAAGTCTTCCATCATCTTTCAGTAGCAGTTACTCAGTGTTCAACAACAAGGGCGCATTCATCAAGAGGGAGGGCACAACTTTTGTGGAGGTTTAGAGATCGACTTGTCCCATCTAGGGAGAGTTCCAAGATTTCCCTCCAACCCATATGAGAGGAAGGAAAGGCATATATTTTTCTTGGTTCCTTGCTAGATTCCGATGGAGGAATCATCTGGGGCACATTTTCCAGACTTGGGAGTGCAACACTTTTGGCGGATACATTTAGGGTTCTCGAGGGAGCATCAAGCCATATTCAGGGAAACCCTTTCGACCCATTTCCCAGTAGACCAACGAGGTCATTTTGAGTCACATCACATCCAATTCTGATGGTGGAATCACTAGGACGCATTTTTTCTAGAGAAAGAGGGGTGGATTCCCCAAGGGGGATTCATCTGGGGTCCAAAACCACTAGCATAGGGGTTCGAAAGTTACTATTACAGAGGACTAGAGCAGGCTGCAACATTCAGGATAGTTCCCAATCCATTCTGAGAGGTATAGCTCCCAGGGAGAACTTTCTAGACTTCCAGCAGTTACCATACAAGTTGCCACAGTTCCAATGCATCCATTGATCCCACAGTGCTCACATATTTCGGGTATTATCTTTTAGTTTCTTATTTGTATTCCAGCTAAGACCCTTTTGTCTTTTGATCTAGCTGAGTGTTTTCATTTTATTAAGTTGCATTCGGCCTTTTGTAATCTGCAGAGATATCATAATATAAACTTTGTAGTCTTTTGTCACATTTATTATTTGTATGACCATCTATATGCTGTAAAAGATTGATCCTACACACACATTAGCAGCGTTTCCTAGACTAGCCAAGTCAGGAACATTACATCCCATGTGAGAGGGTGCTATGACTTATACATGCGAAGGATATGCACAATCATTCGATTTATGACCTCGGTTTGGCCATCTGTTTGAGGGTGGAAGGTCGTGGATTTGATGAGCTTGGTGTCCAACAGTGATCAAAGGCTCAACTAGAATGTGCTAAGAAATCGATTGTCCTAATTTGAGACAATGGTTTGTGGGATTCCAAAATGTACCCAGACTCATTCAAAGAAGAGCTTGGCAGTGGCCTCTGCTGTGATGTTCTTCTTGTAGGCAACCAAAATCACCATCTTAGAAAAGCGATCAACAACCAAAAAAACACAGTCGTTTCCCTACTTGGTGGACGCGAGGCTTGACATGTAGTCCATTGAGATGGACTACATGGGGTGTCAGGAGTAGGAATAGGGGTGTACAGGACCTATTTCTTAGTGGTCGGTTTGGAAATCACGCAAGTAGTGCATGACCTGATATACTTGCTGACCTCCTGTCGAAGTTTCGGCCAATAGAAATGTTTCTGTAGCATCGCCACTATATTTTTGACATCGAAGTGTCCTTCCACCCGATTGTAGTGGGCTTCCTAGATCAACTTCACTTGCTCGCTTGATGGAACATAGATATGGCCTAGACGACATAACAACACATCCTGAAGATGAAAATTATCAACAAATGTGTTTTCCCCCAACATTTGGTAGGTGGTGGCAAAGTCAGAGTCTGTCTCGTAGACTTGGGGCCATCCAGAGGTCTCATGGCTACAAGACTCTAGCACCGTGGTGAGTGCCACGACTGGTGGTCTGCTAAGGAAATTAGCGACGTGAGTGGTGCTTCATGTTTTATACTTGATGTTGAGGTGGAATTGATGCAAGTATGTGGACCACTTTTGATGGCGGTCATTATGGAATTTTCATTGTGTCTGCATGAACTGTAGTGGCTTATGATTAGTGTGGATGACTGTCTCCTTCCCAAGAATGTAGTGTCTCCACTGGCGGTAGGCTTGCACAATGAAGTACATTTCTTTGTTGTAAGTAGGTTACTTACATACAACATATGATAGTGTTTCACTATGATAGGACACGAGGTGGCCATGCTAAGTGAGAAAGGCACCCACAACATAGTCTGAAGCATTTGTCTCGATCTCAAAGGGTTGTTGCAAGTCTAGGAGTGAAAGTACTAGGGATTAGCACAAGCGTTGCTTCAAATCATCGAATTCTTGTTGTTGGGACCAACCCCATGAAAATTTCTTCTTACCACCACCTTATTTATTTGGTTGAGGGCCCATGTAATATGGGAGAATCCCAACACGAACTTGAGGTAGAAATTGGAAAGGCCAAAGAAGCTCTGAATCTCAGTGAATGTGGTTGGGGCTGGCTAATCACAAAGGAATTGGATCTTGGTTGGATCCACATGTATGCCAGGTTGATCAACAATGTATCCCAAGTAATGGACCATGTCCATGTCGAAGGATAAATTTTCCAAGTTGGCATATAGCTTGTGTTGTCACAGGGTGTGCAAAACCTATTGAATATGATGCAAGTGTTTGGCCCAAGTCTTGTTGTAAATGATAATGTCATCCAAATATACCACTACAAAATTGTTCATGAATGATCGCAGGATATCATCCATTAACCTCATGAAAGTGGTTGGTGTATTTTTCAAACCAAAGGGCATGGCCAACCATTCAAAAAGGTCTTCCTTTGACTTGAAAGTGGTCTTCCATACATCTGTCTGTTCTATCGGGACCTGGTGGTAGCAAGACTTCAGATCAATATTGCTGAAGTATTTGTCGCCTATGAGTTGATAAAGGAGGTCGTTGATTTGGGGAATCGAGTATCGATTGTGATTTTATTCAGAGCCCGACAATCAATGCAGAGTCACCAGGTTCCATCTTTCTTCTGTACCAACACGATTGGGCTCCCGCAAGGTGATGATATGGGATAGATGTGCCCCTTGCGGAGAGGTTCTTAAATCTATCACTTGATATCCACATTCTCTAACAGAGAGCGATGGTAGACTAGCCCATTGGGAAGTAGTGCGCCGAGGGTCAGATTGATGGGGTACTTGACCTGGCAGTGCAGAGGTACCTCGGTAGGTGAGGAGAAGATATCCAAGTATTCTTCCATGACCTTATCTACCTTGTTTTGCTGTGTGGAGAGGTCGACCGCATAGACCCTAGATGTGGCTATGATCTTTCACTTATTCTGAGAGTGAATCACGAAGAAGACAAACTTCCCCATCTTTAGATGATCTTCTAGCATTACTTAGTAGAGATCAAGGAAATAGCACTAGGTGGGACTGCCTCGGGTATCCTGTACAATTTCCTGTTCAAAGTAATAATAACACTACGAGGCCTAGACTCATATACAACACGACATTTCCATAAATAAGGTTGTCCCAAAATAACATCACAAACTTGGAGAGGAGCAACATCACACAATACCTTGTCTTTGAAGGGCTTGATGACGTATGACAGTTGACACTATTGGTTGACACAGAGGTTGCTTCCTTGGCGGAGCCATCCAATGGTGTAGGGTTGTGGGTACAGTGTCGTCAACATGGCCAGCCGCTTGATGACCTCTACTAAGATGAGGTTCTTCGGTCTACTGCTATCAACAATAAAGTGAAATGGGGTGCCTTTTACCCACATGTGTGAATGGAAAAGGTGCTCTCCTTCTTCTGGCTCGTCTGGTTCACTAGGCTGGAGCTTGGTGGTAGAAATAGTGGCACTGGGTTCTGCATCAATGATCTGTCTTCCCCTTTCTGTTTCTTGCTCAGATTCAGAACCCGCATCTGGTTCAGAGGATTTCACTTCGGCCACCAGTGACTTCTTTGAGCAACATTCAACAGTGTTATGCCAAGGGCTCTTATGGAAGTCGCACCACTTCCTAGTATCTTTCTTTTGTTGGGTATGTGTTATATTCTTTGCACGAGTAGTAGTGTCTGAGCGCCTGCACCGAGCGTGCAGGGGGGTAAGAGTGGGGGCCACTAGGCCCCCCCTCGGGGGGTGTAGGGGGGCGGAGCCCCCCGCGTGGGGGTTCAGGGGCAGTGCCCCTGAAAAATTTATTTTGGGCCGACATATTTTCGTCGGTTTTGGGCCGACATATTATCGCCGGGCCGACATATTTTCGGGACGACATATTTCCGGGACCACATGATATTAGGTGGTTTTCGGCACATGGTTTTTGCCGATGGTTTTC